>PVIJ01009070.1:0-63563 GCA_004024925.1 Scalopus aquaticus | reverse complement strand
ATTGCAGCACTGTTTACAATAGCGAAGGTACGGAAACAACCCAGATGCCCAAAAATAGATCACTGGATCAAGAAGATGTGGTACATATACACAATGGAATACTATTCAGCATTCAAAAAAGACAAACACATGCAATTCACAGCAACATGGATGGAACTAGAAGGGATCATGATCAGTGAAATAAGCCAGAAAGAAAGAGAAAAATATTGAATGGTTTCACTTATAACAGGAATATAGGGGAGCCAATAAGAATTCGACATTCAGCAGGGGTGGAGGGGAGGGTAAGGGCTCAAGAGGGGGGAAGAGGGGAGCACAAGGGACTATGGTGATGGCTTCACGGGTAAACAGGTGATGGGTAACCTATGGGGAACACACAATAATATAAAAGATATGATTAACAAAAGTAAATAAATAAAATATTTATTTAAAAAAATGGATTGGGAGAAGTGCATTATAAGACCTAACAAAAAGGAATTAGGTTATGAAACCTCAGAGACAGAGGCAGTCATAAAGATTGGTAGACATCACACCCAGTTCACAGCACAGCCAGAGGATGCAGGTTTGATAATTTTCCAAACTTATTTTAAATTATCATCAAAATAGTGCTGCTGTATATATGTGAGTGCATGATTTCTTTTAAATTAGTGTTTTTGTGTTCTTTGTTTTTTGCTTTGTTTTGTTTTAATCAGTTTTTTGTTTGGGTAATTTTTATTTTTTTACATCATTGTTCATTTTTGTACAATATTTGATTTCTCCCCTCAGGTATAGTCCCCATTATTCTCTTTGGATAGATACCTAAGAACAGAATTGTTGGGTCATATGGCAGATCCATTTTTAGTCTTTTGAGGAACCTCATACTTCCTTCCATAGAGGCTAGACCAATGAAATGTGGAATATAGAGAAGTCAAACAAAAGATCAAACAAAGACAGCTTTAAAACCAACTCTTGAAAGCTGACCATAGACCTGAAGCATCCGGGAAGGAAGGGGGAGGGAAAAAGGTAGAAAGAAAAAATGGGGTAATGAGCACAACAACTGTGGTAGAAGATTATGGGTGATGTGGTGGTAGGAAAACTATGGTGACCACAGCTGATGGAAAAAATTCTTTACTGTGAAAAAAAAAATTAACAAGGATGTAAAATAACAGTAGTTCAATAAAAAAAATTATTAAAGTGATTAAACACAGCTATAAAGAACACAGGCAAGACATTTACTTGCCTCTGAAGAGGGAGACGGACTGAAAGATCACTGAATTCAATTTAGCTCCTTATTTATATGATCAATCAATTTAGCACAACCGAGTACAAGAATGTTCCCTTTAGAGAAGCAAGGTAGAAAATAGGTGGGAATTATGCTTTTTTAATTCATTCAATGTACCAGAAGTCAACAAACTAATAGGTGAGTAGCAGGATACCAAAATAATATGTGATCTGATTTTCTTTTTCTTTCTTCTCAGTCTTTTTCTTCATAATTTGCTATATTTTAAGAATATTCATTTATTATGCACTTATTATTTGTAATATGAAACAGCTTTCTAAAAACTAAAGGTTTAGTGGATGAATTTGTGTGGCAATAGTGATAAGGCCCCTAAAATTATCAGCTCCTTGTGCCTCATGAAAGTCCAGAGTCAGGGCCTCCCTGGTGGCGCAGCGGTTGAGCGCTGCGCTGTGGAGCTGTCGGCAGCGGTGACGCGAGTTCGACACCCGGCCGGGGAGAGTCCTGCATGGTGCGGCAGACCTCTCCTGCCTCACCCACTGCTCCCCTCAGCAGTGTGTTTCTGATCTGCCTGTTCTACTCCCCGCTCTGTCTCTGGTGAGCCCTCTTGCCGCCCCACGCCTCTGGCCTGTACCCCAGCTTGTATGTATAAATAAATCTTTAAAAAAAAAAAGAAAGAAAGTCCAGAGTCAACTAAGGTGCCCATTTCCACCAGGAATGCTGTTCACCTCAAGGCCAACTTCCACTTTGGCATTTAAGACAAGCTGGCTACATTTCTAAGCTATTTGGGTACTTATACTAAAGTAAATATATTTTAAAATGCAATAAGTAATAAACATGGTGGTAAAGTGTTTACTCAGAGAGCATTAGGTGGAACTCTCAAAAGCTGTTGGTTAGGGAGGGAGTTGAGGAAGAAAAGCTGACTGTGTAGTCTATTCCCCCTGAGGAATTTAAGGGTTCCGGACCCTCACAGCCCAAATGCAAACCACGTACTCCAAACAGAGTATTTAAACTTGTTTACAAGTGCCTGGTAATGAACTGAACTTTGAAAGCGCCTTTGATGAAACTTGGCTTGGCTTTCTCAGGTTTAAGAGAGTGGCATCTGGGCCTTGTTTACACAAATTGGGATAAGGAGTTATTTACATTTCAAATACATATTTGATTTGAGAGAATCAACTTCAGATGGCTTGGAGGTTTTCTTTGGAGTCCCAACCAAAGAAGCAATATCACCCTCCAGTTTGGGTTGTCACAATGCAGTGGTGTTTCCATAGATACATCATGTCCCAAGGTCACCCAAGAAGCCAGATGCACACAAAGGACAGTTGCACACAATCAAAATTGTCTTACCCCAAATGCCAATGTCCTAAGTAAAATAAACCAGTCACAAAAGGACAAATATTTATGATTCCACTTATATGAGGTCTCTGTATAGTTAAATTTATAAAGAGAGAAAGTAGAATGGTAGTTGCCAGGGAATGGGTAAAGGAAACAATAGGAAGCTATAGTTTATTGGATAGTTGCAGTTTTAGAAGATAAAGGGTTCTGATTACACTGATGCCACTGAATTGTACATGCAGAAATAGTTAAGATAGTAAAGTTATGTCATGTGTTTTTTACCACCATTAAAATAATTTTTCTAAAAGCAATGGTACCTCTACATGAGATCCATGGAATCCCAATGCAATCCTGCCAAACTGAATGTGAGAGCCAAGGAATAGGTTCCCTTCTCTTGATCACTTAGCACCAAACAACAGAAGAGTTCTAACAGTTAGTCACCATACAAGGCCAGTGCCAACCAGGCTAAAGTCCCATGAAATATAAACAAAAATGAGCCAGTACAGATCAAATCCTTGAGAGATATATGAAGAGACTTAGTCCCATTTGGTCTAAGAAATCAGAAAACTTCACTTGGTTCCAAATGTGATTATGTGTATAAAAGATCTTTTTAAAATGTGAAACAACATATAAATAAGGTACACTTACTCAAAACAGATCCTTCATCCCGTTTCTTCAAATTAAGATTGTTCCACAAGAAGAATTAAGAGGGCTTTATCTGGCCTAACTTTCTCAAAACACAATAGTTACTATAAATTAGGGAGGAAAAAAAAACACATTATTTTTTTCCATTATGGCATGCACTATCAATTTTGTTGTTTAGACTCTCACAAATCAGTAAGGAAATATGACATGCCTACAAGAAAAACAAGGTGGGATTTGATTAAGCAATTTTCTAAAGCTATATAAAGGAGCAGACAAAAGTGTAGAAAAGTGGTGACTTTTATTAGTAATCAAAAAGGTACTCATTGAATAATTAAGATATTTAGGCTTATCAGCAAAATTTTAAATTATGTGACTGAACTACTGGTAGTAGCCCTCCTGCTTTCTTCAAGGAGAAAACAAAACCGTAAACTACTTGAATGAGAAAATTCATGCAGTAACTCTTATTTCTTAGATTGTCTTTGTAATATGCAAAGAAAGAGACATAAGAGAATGTAGATCCTTTCCTATTCCAACAGTCCCTGTGTGCTTTGGAAACAGGAATAAAAAGAACATCATCCTGCGCAGAAAGAGACATTCTTTGAAATTACAAGAAAACAATTTGTCTTTTATAGGAATTTAGACTATGCAGAGCTTGAGAATTAAAGTTTGACCTTGAAAGACATATATGTACTTGCTGGGTTAAACAGAAAATGGTAAAGAGGCTCGCAGTACATTCACCTCCCCTCCCCCCACCACCACACAGGACACAGGCTACAGAATGGAGCCCTCACCTGTCCTCACTCCCCAGTTTACCGAGAGACTTGTGTTCCAAACCCTTTCCAAAAATCCTCTTCATTACTTGCCCTTTGGACTTTGAGAAGGTTTTACTAAGTACATGATTTTACTTTTCCCTTCCTTTGTTTAAATTCCCTTTTATAAAATTGCCTGGAACCTACAATTTGAAAAAAAAAATGCAACTGTCTGAACAGCTGGTTTGTGGTTTGGGGAAGGCCTAAACACAGAATGTACATGAAGGGTCTCCACCGAAGCCTGTGTGGTAGGGGCGGGGGTAAGTGGCTTATCCAGAGGATTGTGTCCTAAATGTCCAGTCAGTGGTCATCAGTAGGGAGGCCCCAGCTACACCATAAATTTCCTCTTGATGGAAAGGGGCCCAGAGGACTTTGGTGGAGGACTATGGGTACCTTGGTAGTGTGTATGGTAACATACACCTGAAGGGTGTGAACCTGTACACCTAAATCATATAAAGAGTTGTAAACCAATGTTACCACAATTAAAAATATATCTAAAATAAACACACAGAGAAATCTCCTCTTGGCAGGAATTAGATCTTCTCCATTTTTGTAACTCAGTTTTAGATCCAATGCCTTATCCAGAAACATGCTCAGTTTTTCCTAAGGCCTAAATTGGAGATATTTTGCTTTAAATAATACAAAAACCAACTCTTGTTCTCCTCCAGATGTTTCCCTTCTAACAAGGAGTTTAGTAAATCATTTTTTTAACTAAAATATCTCAGTGATGGGTTACAAATGGCCCTGGGGACAGAAGTGGGAAATTCCCTTGAGACATAAACATCCCATCGTCATTTTTTCTGGGGCATTGCACAGGGCCCAGTTTGGGTCAGGACACCTTACATCACTTATGGATTATAAGGCTGTATTTCATTAGGGGACATCTGGGAATTTATGTCAGTCAGGATTCTGGTCATGTCCTAGAAGCCAAGTGCTGACAGTGGGTGAGACACTTTATGCCCAGCTCTCCTGGAATGAAAGAAAACAGCTGTGTTTGTAGAAAACAGGTGGATATCATTAACATGAAGGCCCAGTATCCACTGGATAAAAAGTCAGTTCTCTCCCCTTACAGAAGGCAAGGAGATGAATCTGTCAGGGAATGCTCTTTAAACTAGGGCCTGGAAATTTGGACACACTGCAAAATGCTCATCATTACTACCACCTCCCTGAAGTCCACAAGACTTTTTAACAATGACACATCTAGTGGCTTTGGTCCTTTTGGTTTTGAAAAATAAGTGGAATCCCCTGATGTAATATTTTCCTTTACTTCAAGTGTTAGCCATTTGTCAAGAACACTGTCTTAGCACCAGATGTCTAGAACTACCTTACGGATGGATTGTATCTCAGGCCATGAGGGCATCTTTCAACTGTCCAAGAGGGTAAAACAGACCTACATTCCAATGCTGTACATCAGAATAACTCAAAGCATGCTAAGAATCTTCCGTGACATCTGTTACAGCCACTCCACTGTCACTTAATCAATGTTTTCCCTTTAACCCCTGAGGCAATGTGCCCTTCTCCTTCAAGAGTCACAGGGCAGAGAAAAGGGAATGTGACACATTCCTAAGTCTACACTTGGTTCTGTACCCGCAGGACTTTGCATCCCACTGACTCCATCCCCATCCAAATTATTGGAAATCACTCTTGTCCCTACTGCTTCTCCCTGACCAGGATTACTGGAAGAGCCTCAAAAAAATCCCCAATCACTCCAAATCAACCTTCTTATCTATTCCAAATTAACCACATATCACATTTGTCTTTATTTAAAAAAGTTTTATACAGTTCATTTTGATACTCTCCAATTCAATAATAAGTAATTTAACAACTAATTCATTAAATAACAATATGCAACATTGCTCATAAAGTCCAAATGCCTCATGACAACCTCCAGCCTAGTTCCACTCTTCCTATCCTACATGACTGGTCACAAGGTATTAAAGTTGGATCGCTAGACAGAACCCACCAGAGTACAGCTAAACACAGACACAGTTTGCCCTGTATAGTCTGAAGCAGGATTGAATCTCTTTAGCCGTTGGTGAGCTACCAGGACCTCAGCAAAGGTGAGGGTCTTCAACAAGCAGGGTCTTAAGTTAAAATGAGAGAAATGAGTAAGACAGGGAGCTGCCTGAGTATGGAGTTTCAGACTTGAGTCAAGGCGAATGAGACCACTACTCTCGTGAGAATGCTCCAACTCCTCCGAAAAGCCCACTGTATTGGGGGGGGTGGGGGGCATTATTTGGAATAGAAAAGTCATGCCAGATGTATGAGGTTGCTAAAAAAAAAATGGTGAGTGAGATACAGAGCTGGTCTGAGTCTCACAGGAAATTTCAAGATATAGTTGCAGAGTTTAACCTTAAATTTACTGAGGGCACCTGTAGTGGGAAAAGGCGGTTGGGCCACAGGCATTCCAAGAGAAGCTAAAGAGACCATAAGCCAGGATGGGGTAAAGATTCAGTTATAGGTAGAATAGATTCCCCCCACCCAAGCCCTTTAGGTTGTTGTATTTCTCAGCCAGACCTGCAAGGTAGCTGAGAGTTCTTCAAATGCTACTGAGCATTCAAGGTTCTAGATTGAACTCTTTAATTTCAGGATTATTTAAGATATACTAGACTAGTTGCATGGAATTTCATTTTGCATTTCCAAGAAAGGATCTGTAACATAATGAACCTCACAGTTTGTTAGTATGTCTACTGTCACCCACTAGCAAAGGCTATGAAATAGGTTCTGGATTTAATCACACATGAGAAAGAAGTCTACCCCAGGAGGCAGATTTTACAGGTGTAAGTAGCTCTAGAGGAAGAGGTAGTGGAAAAAGTCACTGGGGCACAGGACCAAAGTAACTATATACAAGGGAGGATGGTTGGGCTGCCCCCACTACCTATTTCTGAACTTTGCAAGAAAACAGAAGTGTCTCAAGCACTGCTTTTGAAGAGTAAAAACAATATGGATTTTTCCCCAAAACAAAACTGGAAAGAAGCTCCCCCTGATTGACTGTAAGTTCATTCACTGTGGTCTCTAGACAACTGGCACTAATTGATATTCTAGAGAAACTAAAACCAAGTTTTTGTTACTGTTCATTTGGTTGGTTGGTATTATTTTGTTTTGCCTATACTGCTTGCATCAGATACTGCTGGGTTTCTTCCATGAGCTTTGGCAACACTACATTTTGGGCCCCAAGAATATGATGTTTGCCTAGCTTACTTATTAAAGTTGTTGGGTGGGGTATTATGAGGTACTATTCACTTTTTGCACTCTTTTTTTAGAAAGAGTTTGTTAGAGAGTTGACATCAGAGAGTCTGCAGCCCTGAACCAACTGTACTTATTCATGTGAGTGACCTCAAATCTACAGATGAGAAATGACAGCTCCATTCCAGTCTGAGCAGAGGTTGATGATGGTTAGAGAATTAACTGAATGAAAGGGAAGAGGCAGTTCCAGCAATCAATGGAGTACTGTTTGTTTTTTCAATACAAAATGGCTCTTAACTCAAGACATATTCACCAACAGTATATTGTTGTGGTGGATGTTGTGAACTCCTTCTCTCTGGGCAACACACCATTGCCTTTAATTCTCATAACAACCCTCCAAGACAAAGAGAGCTAATATTATTTAATTTACTTTATAAAGAAACTAAGGTAAATACTTTGTTTCATGTAACATTCCTGTAAATGACCAGAAGAAATGAGGTGCTCTGATAACAAATAATTTGGGTTCTTTATATCATCATGACACACTATCTCTTAAAGAAAGTATAACAACTTTAAAATGCATTCTACCATTCACTCTACCCCTTCACATTAAGGATTCAGAAAGTATTTATGCATGTTAGACTACTGTTGATATCCACCCAAACATTAAAATTCCACAAATCTGTGAAAATATTTAAACCTTGTTAAATAATGCGTTTATTTTAATAAGATCACCTCTAATAGATTCATTCATGAAACACTGACCTTAGTTTCCAAGTATGTGTTTATTTTCCAGCAAAAGCTATGATCAAACTGGGAAACACCAAATGGAAAATATCAAAAAGTAATGTTACGATTTAAGAAAGAATGCAAAGATAAAAAGAAAAGGACACCATGACTGAATATTGTGACATGACATGTCATGAATATTACTTAAATACCAGTAAATTTTTTTAAAATAAAATGTTTAACTACTCATAGAATTAGTTCTGGTTTTGGAAAAACTTGTTGGAAATAAAACCCAGTCGTTGTTATTTTGACCTATTTCAATCTGAAAATGAATCGTGTAGAAGACATACCCAGGTCTATCTTTCAAAGAATTGTAGCATTTGCTTCATGTTTGAATATTTTAATACTAACGTGTCAATAAAGTGATCTTCAAGATACAGAGATTGGAAGGAAGAACATAGGAGAAGACATATTTGTTTTTAACTTAAGCCACCAAACACTTGGACTGAGTTGAGTCAATCAATAAAGAACTTATCATCTCACATGGTGAGAAGTCAAAATACCAAATAGTTCCAGGACTGACTGTTTGAGCAGCTCACTGTGATCATTAAGGATCAGGTTCTCTCCCCTGTTTTTTACTCAACTGTTTTCAGCACGTTCACTTCATTTAAAAGCAAATGGAAACCATTTTTCTAGACATCATATTTTCATTATAATGGCCAGACATAGAAAAGAAATAGTTTTTTCTCATTTTGTTTCTCATTTTGAGTTTTTGCTAACTCGTAGGTTAAACTTCTCCCAGAAGTACTCCAGCAGACTTTTCCTCTCATCCCCCTGGACAAAGCTGTGTCAGATCCCCAAACCTACACATAGAGATATGGACAAAGGGAACAGGGCATCCGTGGTTGCCCCAGACAGTTCTCTCCGGAGACTACTGTTATCTACCCCCTCAGCATGACCCCTGCTTACATGGGTGAAATCCCATCTGCATCCCCTGCTTACATAGGTGAAAGCTCTAAGAAAATCATTTTCTAGCAGTTTTCTAAAGATAGAGTGATAAGCCTTGGGTAAAAAGGAGGATACAGCTTTGGCCATCTGCATAAGAGAGGGTTAAGAAATTTTGGGTTAGATGATCTTTAAGATGCTAGGTCATGTCTTTTAAAATGATATTAGATGTCTTGATTTTCATATTTCAATAGAATTAGGTTTTATTTTTAAAAAAATAAAAATAAAATGCTTAGATGACTTTTCAGTGACTAGAAAAAATGTCACATAAAACATATGCCCATCTAGAATAGATTTACTACTTATAAATTCACTTATCACTTCCCTATTTAAGAGACACAGATCTTAAATAACATTCTCTTTCTATATACTCACACAAACCCCGAAGAAACAAAAATAAGTGTGTGCAGGAAAAATATATGAGATTTATAAGTTACTAAAGCCTAATATTTATTATTTAATGAAACTGATAATTATTTAGACACCAAGTATTGATAAACATATTCAACTATAATAAATGTATCTATAATTACACCTATTTTTTAAATGGCACTAGTCAAAAAAAAGTTTCATCTATTTTAATAAAATCCATCACGTAATGCTTCAGAAATATTCCTGCTGAATTCATAAAGTGAAACAGGTCAATCACAAAAGACAAAAACTTTATGATTCTACTTAAATGAAGTAATCAAAAAAAGAGATCAGTCAAAAAAGGAGACAAAAAGAGTAGCGGTGCCAAGAACTCAGGGGGGACAGGAGAACAGTAGTTGTTTAATGGCACAGAGTTTTAGTTTTGCAAGAGGAAGCGTTCTGGAGATGGCTGCACAACAATGTGAATGTACATAGCACTACATAAGTGTACACTTAGACATGGTTAATATGGTAAATTTTGTAATACACATTACTACAATTTAAAACTAAAAGTAAATAAAAAACAAATCTGTTTCTATCTCTCTCTACTGAAGGCACCTCACCTCCAAGAAAGACATCCCAGTAGCAGTATACATCCTGACACCCAAATCTTGTTTTCTAAATACATTTCCAACTAAAAGAAGAAAGACTTATCCTAGGAAAAGTATAAATTAAACTTTGAATATCTTATTGTGCCAGCAAGTTAGGTAGGTCTCAAAATCTGATGGATACATATCAAAAGAACACAGGACCCAGTATAACAGGGTTCTCACTGCCCAAACTTGCAATAATTTGCATAATGAAATGAATCATGAAAGTCATGGATTATAGCACATTAAATAAAAATAATCTGTGAGTTTGTACTTGTACCAAAACAAACAACAAACTAATTAAGAGAAAAATGTTCTTTAAGGTAGAAAGCCAATTAATAAATGCAGAGGGAATAATAGAGGTAGAAAACTACTCTTTTGCAATCATCATATTAATCATCAGATGCTAAAGTACTGAATACAAGTTTGTGGGGAACAGATTTTTTGCACAGTCTTAAAGTATCTCCCCACCCACCCATTTTTGCAATTATTAATTGCAAAAGAAGATACCACCCTAAATTAGTAATCAAGGTGCCCATCAATTATGAGACAAACTGACACTGGGTACTTACTGATATAATGCAGTGAGGACATAACATGCTTATCTAGCAGTAGCCTTGACAAAGGTGCATAATCTAAATAAAAATGCAGAAAAGCCAGACAAATTAAAATTGAGGGACATCCTACAAAACAACTAGCCTATCCTCTCTCAAAATATCAGTCATTCATCCACAGAGCAGTGAGTAAAGATGTGGTTTGTATACACACACACACACACACACACACACACACACACAATGGAATACTACTCAGCTATGTCAAAAAAAGTAAAGACAAACTCTTGTCATTTGTTATTACATGAGCGGAACTGGAAGGGATTATTCCAAGTGAAATAAATCAAAAGGAGAAACACATATACTGAAAGTTTTCACTCCGATGTGGAATATTAGTTTTTAGAAAACTAGACCACAATGAACCATAGAAATATGACTGCAGAATTGAGGCTGTGCAAGGGGAAGGGAGGTTGGTGTGAAAACAAAAGGAGTAGGGGCAATGGTCTAGAGAAAAGCTATGGATGTTTTTGTTGTGGGTGTCGTGTGGTGACATACTTCTGAGGAGGTGTGAATCTTTTTCCCTAAATCATGTGCAGTGTTGTAAGCCATTGTTTACAATGAAAAAAAGAAAAAAAAATTAAACAGAAAAATTAGTCATAAAAGACAAAAATAACCAAGAAGATAATCCAAATTGAAGGAGATGAGGAAGATATGACACATTCTAAGTGATAATATTGGCACACTTGGCAAAACTTGAATAAGAGTTATATTTAGATAATATTATGCTGATTTTAATGTTGTAATATGATCATTAAACTTATTTAGGGGAAGTGCACGATGAAGGCTGGGCTTCAGGAAGATTGATAAAGCTTTAAATTGTTTTTTGCTTACTTCAATACGCAAATTTTACTTTGAGTAACTTTAAAGAACTGACTTTTGATTTCTATTGCTTTTTTTTTTTTGAGGTAATCTTGGTTTACAACACTGCATATGATACTATAGAATCGTCCACGTCAGGTGTCCTTACCACACCACAGCCTCCACCAAGACACCCACTGCTCCATCATAGTCCACTGTACTCCCTCCCCACTTTGCTCTTCCTCTTTCTCCCTCTCTCTGGTAGCCACAGTTTTATAGTCAGATTTCTAAAGTGTGCTGTTAGTTTGGCTTTATCTGACCCATTGTTGTGTTTCTCTATATTCCACATATTAAGTCAAACAGTCAGGTATTTGTCTTTCTCCTTCTAACTGACTTCTCTCAGCACAATCCCCCCCAGTTCAAACCTGTATAAAGCTATGGGAAATTTTTCAGAACAGAAGCTAGTTCTATGCAAATTATTCAAAGTAGAACTTTCATACTGACATAAACAAAAACAACTTGAAGCTTTAGCAGCCTTCCTAAAGTCCAGGCCCACACGATACTTCCCCTATTCAAAGTCAACATCTATCCCGACCAAAATAAGTTCAAACTCGTAGTCTTGTATTTAAGACTCAACGCAAATTTATACCATTACCTAAGTTTATCCTGAAAAGCACTTATTAGGATCAAATCATCCTAGAAGGTGCTCATTGGTGGCATATTTCAATCCCAAATCCCCAGGCAAGTAACTTAGCAGCCTGAAATGAAAATTCTCTTCTTGATTATGCAGGTAAGTTTGAAAATCAAAAAAGGGAAAAAGATAACTGTAATGAGAAAATTTACCTATCACATAGCACTAATTTCAGGGGAGGTAGTGTTCATAAGTTTTATAATCATTGTATTCCTTTGTGTAAATTTTATTTTTTAAAAGATTTTTAAAGCATTTAAAATAATCTGATATACTAAGTATATGTTTATAACCTTACTTTAATAATATTTATGATATTTATAAACCTATTATACATCTATACTTATAGAATATAATTCTTAAATATATTATCTTGTACACTGAAATAATGTGCTATATAAAAGCAGGCATGTATTAAACTTCCAGTTATAAAAAAATAATTCCTAGGGATGCAAAATACAGCATGGTAACTATAGTTATAAAGCAATATTGTATATTTTAAATTTGCTAAGAGATTATATCTCAAAAGTTCTCTTCATAAGAAAAATAAAACTTGTGCCTATGTGTTGTGATGGACACTATTGTGGTGATCATTTCATAATATATACAAATGTTGAATCAATACACAGTTCATCAGAAACAAATATAATGTCAATTACTACTAATGTGAAATGTCAATTATTACTCATTTTTTTAAAAAAGACATGTACTATATAATATAAAAAGAAAGGGATTTTTATATTACACATTAAATAAATTTTTCTAATGATTACATAACACTTAACAATACTGAACAATAAAGAGAGATTCATCATGTTATAGTCACATTCTCCTTTATGTCACAGTCCAGATTTCCAGTAATAATTACACTACCAACACTAAATGAAAATGTCAGAGTTGAACTACTCAACCTAAAAAGCTAGTGGGCATCATTTCTAGAGATGTATCAAACCCATCTTATGGAAGACAGATGATTTACACAAAAACAGTTGCCCAATATAGCACTTAATCAGAATTCATAGTTTCTAATTTTTGAACTAGGCTTAATCTTTGACGTTATAGTTTGGCAATCCTTGACCTTAGTCAAGGACCTCCTAACTTCTAAATCAGACTCCAAAATGACCAGATTTAAACAATCAGCAAGGAGTCCATCATTCTTGGATCAAATAGCTTGGAAAAAGTAACCTTTGAGGATTTCAAGTATAAATCAGACCTCTGCCAACTCTAAGATTCTATGTATGTGAATGGAAAACATGGAATTGGGTTAGAACTCTAGATTTTATCTCACCGAGAGTATTTGAAAAATTCAATTAATCCTCTAGATTCATCATCAAATCATTGTGGCATGTGCCATTTAGAAAAGGATTTCTCATTTGGGAATTGAAATTGAATGATTACCTTTCCTATATAATAAAGATGGAAGTAGTTGTTATAAAAGTAGAAGACATTCTTCACTTTTGGCTCCTTTCACCATAGAGTGTCTCATAATTGAAATGTGTGTAGCCATTCTATTCCTTACTTTTTCCACATAAAAAGAGAAACTTTACAAATTACAAGGGTAATAAAATTAGAATTTATGCTCCAGGCAAAAAATTTATTTCACTTGTATGGAACACTAATTTTATTTCCAAAGTTCTGATTATTTGGAATAACTCACAGTATTTCCTACTCTGGTATCATTCACAATCTCTGGGGACTAAAGAAGCCAAATATAAATTTGACAAAGAATCTTTCTTGGAACTTGAAATATATATATTTGTACAATTAAAAAAAAGACATAACAGGACAAGAATTAGATCAATTCAGGAGATAAAGCTTATAAGAAGTTTTAGATAACTTTAAGAGTATGTGACAACACATTTCATTTAAGAAATATGTATATGACTTCTTTAATTATCCTTATATAACTGATTTTCCTCAGTTGGAAAATACGTAAAGGTCAGTACCCAATGCTTTGTAGAAATTAACATATCAATTTTTAATCACAGAAATTGCTCTTTACAAAAAATTTAAATAATTGAATGTAGAATTTGATTATGTTTCCCTTGATAACAGCCTAAATACCTCTCCTTAATATATGGGATTAAGATTTTATCTTTTTTTTATAATTGAGTAGTATTTCATTGTCATTGGGTAGGTAAGTTATTTCCAACTCCTGACTACTTATGGATAATGCTGCCATGAAAGTGAGCATGCATATATTTCTCCAAAATAGTGTTTTCTTAATATATGGGATTAGAAGACAGTTTATTTCATTCTAGAAGAATGAAACATGCTTTGACATAACTACTTTGGAATTGTATCCAAGTCTAAAAGGGAACTTTAATAGGTATTTTATTTCTACTATCAAAGGCTAATCTTATTACCTTGATAAAATAGCTCTTCTGTGTTCTGTTGTAGTATTAAGGAGTCTACATGACTTAGATGAGGCTTTCTCTATAGCTGTCAGATTACCAACCTCTTCACTCATCTACCACATCTCACAATTTTAGACAAGGCAAAATGAAAATCTAAGGCAGATTTGAAGGGGGAAAAAGGATCTCAAGAAGCAGCATATAAGAAAGAATTGAAAAAGGAAAAGAGAAGGCCCACCCATATTCTTGGAGAATATTTTAAGAACTATTTTTTGCCACCTTAAAGAATCTACTACTTCAGTGAATCTCAACCCAGCCACCCCCTCCCACCACATCATTTTGACATGACACATTGATGCATTTAGTGGAGCACTTTGCCCCAGATACTATGTCTGCAGGTGCCAACTATAAAATAAACAAAGGCTTATCTGTCTCTCTGTCAGGTACTTCCCTTAGGCTGTCACTCCTTGGCTGGAGAAACACTATTGTTATCTAAACATTTCTGTTCTCACATAAAATATATATTCCTTATTCATACCTGATTCCAACTTCTGCTCATATCTTGAATGTAAAGTACAAGCACAGGTTTTTTATGTCCTGTATATAATTCCAGTTTAGCAGCCATAGTGCCAATGAATACTAACTGTTCCCCTGTCACATTCGTTTTACCTTGAAAATCCAGAAATTTACCCAGACTCTTAAGCAGGTACTTGCTGACTGCTGGTAGGTAGAGGAAAGGACAATACAGTAAACTGACCAGGCAGGTCTATACAACAGTCACAGGAAAGCATTTGAACCAGGATATTGGAAGATGGAAACGCCAAAGGAAAATACTAAGTTCACTAACAAAATCTGAAAAATACACTTAAGCCTAAAGCAGAGATCACAAGAGCACCCTAAGGTTGACCATGAAGGGCTCTGGCAGTTAATTTACGTCAGTTCTGCATTCCGCGTGTTGTCATTCATGCAGATCATCCAAGTGTATTTACTTAGAATTCACCATAAAGAAATTGTTTAGTATTCTGATATTATCCATTCTCCCCACATTTCTTGCTCATGAAAGGTACTTTCTATGATTGTTATTTTAACTAACAAAAACTCTTACCTCCCAGATTCATTGTTGGAAGCTCTAAGGCTAGTCTCTTCTCCTTCAGGAAACCGCCCAAAAACAACTAGGAGAATGAGAACCAGAAAGTTAAGCTCTACTTTTAATAAAATTCAGAGACTTTTATAATTCCAAACATAATCCATGAGGACAGACTGCCAAATGCATTGAAGGTCGAACAGAGGTATGGGAAGTCACCCAAGAGGGGAAGTATTTAGCCGAAGATCCAAACAAACCTGTCAAATACGGGTCTCCAAGGCCAACAGGCTATATCAAGGAGGGCATACAGGCTATATCAAGGAGAAGCAGAGAAGGAAGGGGTGAACCAGGAATCACACATTCGCACCTATTTCTAGAAAGCTCTTATAAGTTAAGGGAGAGCAGAGTACATTTTGCATGGTGTGGTGGTTGCCAGCCTTCGATGGCTGGGAGGGGGTAAAAGCTTAACAAATTTATCCAACAACCCTATATCATAAGTAATTTTACTTGTGATGAAATTTTTCAACAAGTTTGAAAATTTTCCTAAACGTTCTTTCACATCAACCTCCTATAATAGGTGGTGCAGAAAGAAATTGACTCATTAAAGGATGAGTGAAGAAAAAAGAGGAAGGAATCATTTCATAAACTTCACAGGAAAGACCGATAGAGAGTTGGGGGTAGGTGGGGAGAAACAGAAAATGGCAAAGAATATTCTCAAGAAAAATTTTAGGCAGGTGAAATCCCACAAGAGCTCTGGGGTCTGTGCCTGCCCATCAGAAACTATCAGCTCTGGCCTAGCTCTATCACAAAAAGTGTTACCAATAATGATGAAAATCCTAGAAAGGTGGGTTCCTTGACAAGACATCTAAAAACACTGACACTGGATTGTTGGGGGGGGCCACCATTTGGTGATGTGATCATTCAAATGGATAAAAAGGGGATGATTGTAGATACCAGGTTTATAACATTTGACTGTGACTTTGCAAGTGATTCCATGTCTTTCAACACCAAGTAGATGAAAGGGAAAACAGTGGAGGAAGACTTAACCATCCAAAATACAGATATCACCAAAGAATACGGCCTTCCTCCTATGAAACTACATTGCTCCATGCTGGCTGAAGATAAAATCAAGGTGACCCTGACTGATTACAACATGAAACAAGAACCTTAGAAAGGTGGGGAAGAGATGAGGCTTTGATCCCCAGCAGGTCACCTGGCGGCTTGTCCATGGGCCCTACAATCATTTTATGAGACTGACACGCTACGAGACACCTCCTGCAATCACTGAAGATGTTCAGAAGTCCCATGCACTATAATAAAAGCTAAGAAGTGAACACATTTGCTCTTCACATGTGATTCTGATGCAAGTAAAATACAGTTTCTTTTTTCTGAATCTTGTTGTTGCTTTCATCCACTTTTGTCACCTTAACCCATTTCATATGTATTCTGAATTGACCTCAAAACTGAAAACAAAAATGTCTCAAGTTTATAATCTATAACTTACACAAATACCTACTTTAACCTAAATTTATTTGGGGATTACCAATAGAATGCCTTGGTATGATTATTTGATAGAACCATTTATCAGGCATAAAGTAAATCTGCATATATATGTAATAAATAAAAGAATATAAGACCCAAAAGGTAAATTTTAAAACAATAAATTGCTGTAATTACTTCTGTGAAACAGGAGCTCAAAGCAAAGATGCAAGAGCTCAAGCTAGACAATTCTTATCAAAATCCCAATAACACTGACCTTTTTCACTGAAATTAAAAAATGCAAGCTGAAGTTCAAAAGGACTCTCAAGGGACCCTGAATAACCAAAGCAGTCTTGAAAATGAAGAAAAAAATTGAAGGTATCACAATTCCTGATTTCAAAACTTACTACAAAACTATGATACTAGCATAGGGGCCTCCCCGGTGGCGCAGCGGTTGGGCGCTGGGCTGTGGAGCTGTCGGCAGCGGCGACACGAGTTCGACGCCCGGCCAGGGAGAATCCCACATTGTGCGGCAGACCTCTCCTGCCTCTCCCGCTGCTCCCCTCAGCAGTGTACTTCTGATCTGCCTGTTCTGCTCCCCACTCTGTCTCTGGTGAACCCTCTCGCCGCCCTACGCCTCTGGCCTGTACCCCAGCTTGTATGTATAAATAAAATTTAAAAAAAAAATCTTTATAAAAAAAAAAAAAACTATGATACTAGCATAAAGACAGATATACACCAATGGAATACAGCAAAGTACAGAAATAAATTGTCAAATACATGGTCAAATGATTTTTTTATAAATGTGTTAAGACCACTGAATAAGCAAAGGTGTCTTTTCAACAAATGTGTTGGGGAAATAAGATATCTACAAGCAAAAGAATATGCTTATCATATACCATATACAAAAATTAACTCAAAATGGATTAAATATTTCAATGTAAGAGCTCAAACTCTTAGAAGAGAATGAAGTGGGAAAGACTTCATGACATTGAATTTAGCAATGATTTCTTGGCTATGATACCTAAAGCACAGGCAAGCAAAAATAGATAAGATGAAAACTCAAAATTCAAAACTTTTGTGCATCAAATGTGAAAAGGCAACACATAGAATGGATAAAAACATTTGTAAATCATGTTTCTGATAAAGAACTGATAGCCTGACTATCTGCAACTCAACAATAGCAACAACGATATTTTTAAATGGATGATTGAACTGAATAGATATTTCTCCAAGGAAAATATACAAATAGTCAAAAAACACATGAAAAGATGCTAAGTATATGATCATTAGGGAAATACAAACCAAAACCAAAATGTGAAACCACTTCACACCCATTTGGATGACCATTGTCAAAATAACAGAAAATCAGAAGTGATGCTGACGACATGGAGTAAGTGGAAACATGGGCATTACTAGTCAGAATATAAAATTGTGACGTAGCTTCAGAAAACAGTATGGCAATTTCCAAAAAAATTAAATATACAATCCTCATCTGATCCAGCAATTCCACTCTGGGTATATACCCAAAGAACTGAAATTAGCTAGAGACTCAAACAGATACATATTTACCCCCTGTTCATTGCAGCATTATTCACAATAGCCAAAATGTGGAGGCAATTCAAGTGTTCATCAATGGGTGAGTGAATAAACTAAATGTGGTTTATATATGTTCAATAAAAATTAATTAACCATAAAAGGAAAGGCATTCTTACATATGCTACAACACAGATTAACGTTGAAAACATTATGCTAAGTGAAATAAGCCAGTCACAAAAGCATATATATGAGATACCTAGAGTACTCAAATTCATAGAGACAAAGTAGGATGATGGTTCCCAAAGGGCTGAGGGAAAGGAGATCGGGGAGTTGTTGTTTAATGGCTATAGAGTTCCAGTTTAGAAGATGAAAAAATTTCTGGAGATGGATGGTGTTGGTGATGGTTACACAACAATATGAATGTGCTTGATGCCACTGTACTCTACACTTTAAAACGGGTAAAATGATAACTTTCATACTATATGTATTTAACCACAATTTAAAAAGTGACTAATGACAAATGATAAGAAGCTCAATAAATTAAGCACAAAGGTAGAGGAATCCATTCATGCCATGGGCGGAGTTACAAATGGTCCTGTGGAATGGATTAGAAAAAGAGGTGACTGGAAGACTGAAAATAACAAGAAATTCTATTTTTCATCTCTGCCACTCTCTAGCATCTGCTTCATTCTTCTCTCTCAGTGAATTTCTAATTTATATGTCCTCTGTTTAGAAGAGCCAATTATCTATAATCTCTTAGTCTTAGAGATTTGAGAAGAAACATTTTCACTCACATTTGTCCATATTTGTCCAATCAGTGAGGGCAAAGCCATGTTTGTGAACTTGGGTGCTCCACTATAGCCACTCAAATGGGAAAGGGGGAGGGAAGGGATGGACGGTTAACACTGAAGAAAGAAAAATCACTGGAATCGGGGAAGGCAAGTGAATGGATGTCCACTAACTGTCCATAAAAGTAGCTTTTTCCACTTTTTCAAAATCCTGCTTCTCTCTCTCTACCCCTGCTACCACCGCCAATAACTTTCTTCGAGTTTCTTATACTCTCCAAGCTCAGTGACTCACCCATATATGCCTTAAGTACAATGCTCTGTCTCATATGAATTTACCGGTCTCAATTCCTTTCATCAGAGTTCCACCCCGCTCTCTGCAAATTGAAGCAGCTAGTTTGGCTAATATAGCATTACTCAGTAAATGCATGATCCTCCCTGGGTGGCCCCATTTGCATTTCAGGATGATTTTCTAGATATAATACTATATTTATCTATGATGTTACAAAAATACTTTAAGGCAGACATTTTTCTACACCCGTCAAATGGTGCCTGTGGAAAAAGTGACACTGAGAGTGAATTTGGATCAGTTGTATTTGACAAACGATTCATAAGGATAATTGTAGAACCAAAATTTATCAATTTAAAATTAAGTATGCTTACATGCATATATAAGTTTTACTGAAAATATCCATCATAATGTTACATAAATTCTATTATTGTAGTAAAAGAAATGACTTCAAAGAAGTAAAACATGTATTATTAAATTAACTACAAAAAGTGGTTTCCATAGAAAAAGAAACTAAAACAATACAAAGCACAGAGAGGAAAGAGTTCGAGCAAATCAATGCCAGATGATAAAAGTTGAATAGTAAAGAAAGACAAGATGGTACACAGATGGTTCAAGAGCAGAACAGATCAGCAAAACAAAATTCAGGAAGACAGAGACCAGGCCATACTGCTCCCATTTTTTCAAAATAGCTAACTGCAGAATTTGCACAGCAGCCAAGTAGGGTACCTAGTTCAGGGTTAAGAGTATGAGCACTGAGAGAGCAGCGTGGACTGCAAGACTCACTCCTGCCTTTTAGGAAGCTATACAACGTTGAGAAGTTATTTAATAACCCTAAGCTCATCTGTAAACTACGAACAGTAAGAATATTTATCCCGTGTATGGATAAAAGGGCAATAGATATAAAGCACTTGTTTTACATTTAGTTAAGTACTAAATAATATTTCAATAAATATTAACTGTATCATCTGAGAATAAGGTTAATGCATCAAATGTGGAATGACATTTCAGGTCACGTTATCCTTGAGTGAGCACTGGAGTGATTTTATTGTCACACTCCCGTTTTCACTCTGGCTGATCGCCCCAGACAAGCATGACTTCCATGAATGTTACCACACCAGAACCTAAGCGATTGTGGATAAAATCTGTAAGATTTATTCTAGATTCAGAGGGCCCCATGGATGTCAGGTGACTGCTACCAGGTGGCAGTGTGGTAAAGTGGGAAGGCACACACTCTCAAGACAAACTGCGAGGATTTGAGTGCAGACTTCCCATCTGCAGTCATGTTATAAATAACCTTATTTTGTCAGTGTCTTTTGTAATCTTGCAACTATCTTGCAAGGCATTTGGAAGGATTACATCAAAGAAAACAGATAAAGGACTTAAACCAATGCTAGGCCCATAAGAAACAAGCAAGCAATCTGAGGTCACATATAACTGCCCTGGAGAGAGGACTGCACAGGTGTGGAGGGGCCACTGACAAAGCCATACCATGATTTTCCTTTTTCACAGGAACACACGGCGTCAATAATGCTTTACTAAGCAACTGTCATCAACATCTTGGTGTTCCTTTCTCGGAATACAAACTGTACTGAGGGGGGAAAAAAATTCTCTACCTGGATGCTCCTGCTCAATGCCCCTTTGTTTAGAATTGAGATGGCTTGCTTCTTCCATGCCTAATTAACATGGACAGGGCTTTGCCTTTAATGTATTGGATGCAGGGAGAGAGTAATGATTCAATGTCCCCTGGGCCATTATTTCTTCCCTTTCAGGTTTCTTCACCTGAAAATAGCTGGGTGAGGGAGTCAATTTTGAGTTCATAGTAAACAGAGATAAATCACCTACTTGACCTTTTCAAACCTAGTAATAGAAAGAACATTGTCAAGGAAGAAGCTTAGAGGGTAGCTCTCTTTAGCATTTTGTGAAGGAAAATGCTATACCATCCCTTCTCTCCACATGTCCTATCGGGGTGTCAAAGGATTTCCATGAAGGTGGAAATGGAAAAGCCAACCATGGAGAGGGAAAATTGGGTCCCGTGACCCTGAATTCAAATTTCTACTTTCAGTGTCTCATGTACTAAATCTGCCATTTCCACACTGACCTCATGGGAAGGCATGGTTCTCTTCTCACAGTTTTACTTCTTCCTTAAATTCCCTTCAGTGCAAATGACATAAAGCCAAAACATTTAGAAATCACTAACACCTAAGAGGTAACAGAAGGAAAATAAAAGGCAATTAGTTAACATGGTATATAGTTCACTCATCTTCAGCCTCCCCCTGCCTCCTAGTCTTCTTTGCTATAGCGCAGGCCATCTTAGACCCCTTCAACCTTGGAGCATCCTAACGTGTGTCTAAAAAACTCCAAGTCCAGACCTGAGACAGTCATCCCCAGAAAAGGCACCCACCTCCTGCTTTCCAATTTTCTGTGTCAGAACCCACAATTCCCCAGATTATGACTTTCCCAGAAAGACTGATCCTTTAGGGAGATGCAACCCCATGCTAGGACCTTTCTTACAGGAAAATTGTTTCACAAACAAGGATTGAGGGAAGAAGAGAACAGGTGGGTCCCATGGAGGGGCGGTCCCTTCATTGCAGTATCAAACCCAATAATTAATGTACTTCCCTAGTAAAGAGTTTGTAAACAGTCTTCCCAAATGAGAGGGGTTTCCTGGATCCTCACAAAGCAATTTTACACAAAAAAGCTAGTTCACAATGAAAAAGAACCTGTGGGAGTCTGGGGCTAAACAGTGAAGACAGGTTTTGAGAAGCTTGCAACCAATCCTCCATAAAAAAGTCCATTTTGTTATCTTTTAGGGATTATATTTGTTCTTCTCCATCTGTGATTATAAAAGAAGAGGCACTGAGAGGGAAAGGGAAAGAAAATACTTCAAACACAAAGCAAAAAGTAGACTGGGAAAGATAGTAATAAATATATGTTAGAGGATTAATAGGGACTCTTTGATTCTCAGAGGAGATTAAAATTCCACAAATTCTAGGTCAAACTTTACTTGCCATAACTTATTCCCTAACCAAAACAGGCTAGGAGAATGACAGTAGAATGTGATGACTGTACCTTTTTCCAGACTGTCCAATGTTAGTGATCTCCCAGGTTTTAAAACTCGGGATTTACTTTTATAAATTCAAAAAACAGTTCCCACTCTGGATCTGTTTTTCACTATAAAGGTAACAAAGTATTATGCATAAACACATGACAAAGATAAGAAAAAGTCATCTTTAAGAACATATGGTAATCAAAGTAAGCATAATGTTTTAATCATTTTATTCTCTGTTTTCACAGAAAGGATAAAAGGCCTTCATCTCATTTCCTTCTTAGTACACAAGAGGAATTTTTAAATTAGACAACAATTTGGGGAAGTTTTCTTTAATCCTCCTCTGCCCCCTAGTGGCAACATACATTTATGTAGTTTTCTTTCCTATTTTATTAAGGTATAACTGACAAAATTGCATATATTTAAGAAATCAGTGGAATGTGGAATGACATTTCAGGTCACGTTATCCTTGAGTGAGCAGTGGAGTGATTTTATTGTCAAACTCCCGTTTTCACTCTGGCTGATCGCCCCAGACAAGCATGACTTCCATGAATGTTACCACACCAGAACCTTTGCTATAGCGCAGGCTCTTTGCTATAGCGCAGGCCATCTTAGACCCCTTCAATCTAAAATATGATGATTTTATATACATTATGAAGTACATTATGTGATAGCCACACCACAATCAAGTTAATTAAAATTAGATCATCCATCACCTCACATAGTTATATTTGGGGGTGGGGAGACTGTTAATGAGAATATTTAAGCTCTACACTTAGAAAATTTCAAATATATGACATATGCATGATATAGTATTATTAACTATAGTCACCATGTTGTGCATTATATTACAGAGTCCCCAGAACCTCTAACTGAAGAGTTGCAATTTTTGACCAACATCTTCCTGTTTTCCCCACCCCAGTCCCCGTAAACACAGTTCTACTCTCTGGTTTCCTGAGTTTGACTTTTATGCCATTAGAAATATTTGCCTGTTATCTTAAACCAATAAAGAAGTTCTGTTGTATTTATGCTCACTGTAAACTTTAAAATTAACTTAGTAAATACACTGGCCTATGTGAGAAAACCTGATAATCACCTTAGCACTAGGGAAAGCAAGAAATTAGGAATTCAACACATAATTTTAGGGGAGCACAATTTAATTCACAACATAAGCTAAACAAGACACATCTTAATCTCTATCCTTCTTAAAACTCAATGCAACAAAAGTAATCATAAGATAAAAAAATGTCAGCCACTAATGAGCATTAGCCTCCACCAATTCTGGGAACCATGGAGTTACCAGCTACTGAAATACAGAAGTTCTATTTGATTCTTTCTAATGTTGAGTCAAATCTCCCCACTGGTAACAATTCTCCCATGCACACTTGCACATGAAAGTCTTTCAGATATTTGAATAAAAGCATCAGAGATCACTTTTTTTTTCCACCAATGGAGTAGCCACATAGCCTTTGATCTTTCATTTTAGCACCATTATGTCCCCCCCCTCCACCCCCCACCACACCCCCCGCTCCATATGGTCCCCAGTTGGTCTACCTTCTTAAATTGTGACGTTAGTAACTGGGCATAATACCCTGGAACAGCTGGCTGTCCTAGAATTAATACCTCTCTTGTTGAGAAACTGGAAGCATTTGTTTCCTTGTCACTGACTCACACTTCAACCATCAAGTCTTTTTCATGTATTCTGCCATTAAATGCCGCGGTCCTCCTGGCTCACACAGTTGTCTGATCTTTTAGATAATTGGGATAACATAAAAGAGAATAAAAGCTAGCTACCAATGACAGTGGAGAATCATCCAAAGTTCTTTCATCACTCTTCCACCTCAGGGATGTGATCTAGGCCAGAACAGGCAGAAGAAAGCTTTGACTCACAACTAACATGAGATGAACAGAAAATAGAAGGTAAAAAGGAAGACTTAGTACTTACTGATTTCTGAGAGGAAGTAGTTGCTAGGAAAAGTGGAGAAGGTAGCACTTCAGAAGGGAGAACAGAGATGAAAGATGGAGGAAGAGGAAGCTAGGCTAAAGAAAGCCAGGAGAATCCGCCCACACTCCACTAGTTTAGGAAAAGTCCTTGTGAGGACACTGCAAAAGTCTGGAATTTGACACCTAGTGTGCTCTTATACAGCTTGATGAGACAATGTAACTATGTCAAGAAGCAAAATACTCCCACCTCCAATCTCTATAACTTGCCATCATCACGGTGACCCTGAATAAATTGTTATTTGAACTTTTTTCACAGTCCTATTTATTAATCACGTAGCAGAAAGGATAACCCAGGCAGTAGCAGGGAGAAGAGAATCTACCAATCCCTAAACCAAACACCACCTCCATCCCTTTTAACCTTTAGAGATAATATCAGAATGCAAGGACCCCCCTGAGGCAACAAATCAGCTGGCAAATTCGAAAACTCCCTTCCCTCCCACACACAGGTATGTGCTGGAGCCTAAACCCACTAACACACACAGACACATGCCAGTTTTGCCCACCACTTGCCGCCTGAGGTACTCACAGCTACAAAAGCTTTTGTAAAGTGAAATGGCGTGCAGTGAAAAAGCAATCACCAAATTACAAATCATACCAAATCACAGAAAATCCTAAAACAACGCTAACATAAAGTAGGAATATGATAAATTCACAGCCTGCATAAAGTAGAAATAGGGTAACATCCAGTGCAGTTCCACTTACCACAGCTGGGAAGACAGCAAGCACATGGGCAGGCTGAGAGGCGGTGGTGATGGTGTGGTAGGCTGAATCATGAAGTACTTGGGTGGGGAGAGGTACAGGAGATGGCAGTGTAGGAGAGAGAGGAAGAGGGTCACCTATTAACATTTCATTGTTGTCTGAATCTATCAGGGCAGGCAAGTCACCAACGTCTGTCTGCTCCTCTGCTTGCCTTGAGGTTGAAGTTCGTTTTCTGCGCTGTCTCATGGGGAAGGTTTGAAACAGGACAGTGCTGACTGCTTAGCCTCACGCGTTTTTTGTTGTTGCTTTGTAGGCACTCCAAATATCCTGCAAGCCTGCCCTGAACCGACCTGCCCTTTCAAAATGAAAATTACACTTTTTTGCAGCGCTGTCATTGCAGCAAAAATCTCACGTGGGTGTTTCATGTTCAGTTCTCGAGTGACTTCACGTTTGGTTCTACATCTCTCCTAGCTTTTCTGACCCCTTAAAATATGTCTTGCCAGCAGATAGACAAAATAAATCAAGATGAAACAAGATGCTCACAAACACAATTCAAAGCTATGGCTGCCCAATGGTGAGATGTCAAGCGTAGCTCCCGCGGAAGGAGTTGGCTGCGTCTTTCCGGCAGCCTCCTTTACGGCTGCTGCAAAATCCACGCTGAACGTATGTTTTGCTTTTCGTACATTGTCGTAAAAGCAAGCATCCTCCGCAAATTTCTTTCAATTACAGAAAAGATACAGTAAGTCCTCACTTAATGTGACTGGTATATTCTTGGAAACTGCTACTTAAGTGAAATGACTGAGAACAAAACAGAGGCTAATTATTATGACCAAAGGCTAAGTCCCTCTGGCAGATTTCTGGTCAATCAAAACATTCCCAAACTGGCGTCTGAGGGGGTGGATCCTACACTTCCAAAATACCAACAATAATGTATGTCAGTCTGTCTGGTAAATGAATTAATCAGGCTTTTAACGTCACTAGCCTTTGTGGCTATCACCTGCAGCCTTGATCATGTTAATGCAGAAGGTTCTTGCCTGATTGTGGACACCTGGAGTGTGGGTGTGTGCGCATGTACAAGTTCGCACATGTGAGCCTAGTGAAACATTGTTAAATGAAGCAGTATCATTTTTTTTTAAGATTTACTTATTTATGCATGGGGTACAAGCTGGGGTACAGGCCAGAGGCGTGGGGTGGTGAGAGGGTTCACCAGAAACAGAGTGAGGAGCAGAACAGGCAGTTGACGGAAATACACTGCTGAGGGGAGGAGCGGGTGAGGCAGGAGAGGTCCGCTGCTTCATGTGGGAATCTCCCCGGCTGGGTGTGGAACTCCCGTTGCACAGCTCCACAGCACAGTGCTTAACCGCTGCGCCACCAGGGAGGCACTGAAGCAGCATCATTTAAGAACCTACTGTAGTAATACAGTAGGTCCTCTTGTAAAAGCAAAGTGTAACTCGAACTTCCAAAGAGTAGGGAATAAATGTAGTCACACTCATAATTTATTAAACACCTACTTTATAGAAAACCACTAAATTCCAGATACTGCAAACCCTGCCCAAATCACATTGCAGAGGTATCAGGGATCTTTAAGGGAGTGCAATAAGCACTTCAGCCCCACCTGATATACAAAAGTTGGCAGGAAAAGGAACCAAATATTCACTATATTCCTCATAAAGGTTAAGCGGGAAAATGCAGCCTTACTTGAGAAGCCAGTAAACCTGTCCCCCGAAGGCCACTCCCGGCCAGGTTTCCTTACCCATCTCATGAAAGCACTGGGGCCAGCAACTACAGAGGATGACAGAGAAGCAGGAGATGCAGCCTCTGTTGCCAGTTGACTCTTCTTGATAATTCAAAAAAGGTGGCAATGTAAGGCATACTGGTCACCAGGGCTAATGTGAAACTGCTTTCAGGCCACTGAACTACAGAAAAGATGGCAACACTAGGTGCAGCAGTTAGAAGAAGCTGCATACAAAAGAATTCCCTTTTTTATTTTCTATTTCCATGTAACAAATAGCACAAACTTGGTGTTATCAAACAACACACATTATGATCTCCAGTTTCTGTGCATCAAGAGTTTAGCTGGGTCTTCTATTTAGGGTCTCACGTGACCGTAACAAAGCATCAGCTGGGCTCAAGTAGAAAAGGATCCACTTTTGTGGGTAGGACTTACAGCTGTAGGGACTTCACTGTCTTGCAGGTTGTCCGCTAGAAGCTGCCCTTCATCCCAAAAACTGCTCTCAGTGTCTTGCTTCATGGACCTCTCAACGTGGGCAGTCCACATCATGGCAGTTTACAACGCCAAAGTCAGAAAAGGCAGGAAGAACCAGCAAGAGGGGTACTGTGGTCCTATGCATGCTGTCTCCTATACCATAGTCTAGTGGCTACAAGCAAGTCTGGTCAAGGTCATATACCCACACTCAATGAGAATCCACAAAGGCATGAATTACATATTCCAGTCATTTTCTGGAAACTTCACAATAATATTTAGAACCTAATCCTATACCTGCTGAATTAAGATGTCTCAATTCACTTAACCTCATTCATGTCAAATTCTTGAAATACAATGATGCCTACTGGAACCTACCCTCAGACATCCCATTTCTCG
The DNA here is from genome assembly GCA_004024925.1 of Scalopus aquaticus. Taxonomy (NCBI): domain Eukaryota; kingdom Metazoa; phylum Chordata; class Mammalia; order Eulipotyphla; family Talpidae; genus Scalopus; species Scalopus aquaticus. The sequence goes on along the minus strand of PVIJ01009070.1, from coordinate 35,656 downwards.
TAGTTAAACAGGTTTAGGTAAATGAGAAGTGCTATGCACATGCTTTAAACTAAAATAAAAAGAACACTGGTAAAGACAGGAATTTTAATTTTTATTGATAAACCATGATTTCCTTTTGAATATATGATAGAGTATAATTAACAAAAATATAACATGCTATCATTTAAAATTTAAACTTTCAGGATCACCTTAATATATAAAGCTTTATTTCAACAGTATTCTTTTCATATGCAATACAACTTCTCCAAATAGCAGATTTAGGTATAAAATTTTTTATATTTTCCTATGTACAAAAGATTGATTGTGCCATATCAACTACACCTTACTAAAACCCAAAGCATAAAAGCTTGAAGGACCAGAGTAAAGTCATATTCTACTGATGCTATCAAAACTAAAACCTAAAGATGCATAAATGGAACAAAGAACCACCTCTACTACTGATTCAATACACTGGACAGAAAAATCATAAATAGTGGTCTCACGATTACAAGAGATAATTATTTTCAAATATGTCTCAACAGCATCTATCAATATATCCTTATTACAGAGACATTCACCAATGTACAAAAGTCCTGTGAAATAAGAAACTCAGAAATCATCTAGGAAACATTTTCCTATGTTACAGTAAGTGAAACGAAAGTGACTATATTTTATGGAATGATGACAAGTGGCACTGTCTTTTGATTAAGGCACATGAAGACACAATTTATTGGCTAGTAATATTTTTGAAACAAGTCTACTCTCACTAATATATACTTAATTAAAAACAAATGTATTGCTTAGTTGAAAATGGAGTAACAGTCCTCTATTCAAAGTGGTTATGAAAATTGCACCTCAAATGACTCCCTGTGCAACTTAAAATATTTAAAATTAACATAATAGTGAATAAGTGATAGGAAACTCTTAAGTTCTTAAAAGTACTGTGCCAAAGAAAAATGAGGCATATATTCTTCTAACAGAGACTTCTACTGAGAATAGTTTCTGAAACTTATCCTGCAGCAGTCCACTTACTGTCTCTCAAATTTACAATATGCAAGAAAATTATGTATCCCCAAACCATATAATGGCATCTGGACCCCTACTCATAGCCACTTGGCAAACTCAAAATAAGCACTCTCTTTATGTTGAGACCTTGTCAAGAAAGTATTTACAATATATTTTTATAGTAATCAATATTAAACTTCAATAATGCAAACTAGAAGAAGTAAGGCTATTACAAAGAACTCCAGATTATATGCCAGCAAGTTAAAAAAAAAAGGCTCCATTAAAAAATGACAAGGAAAAAAATAATTGCAATATTTTTAATGTCATAGGACAGCCAGAATGAAATTATTGAATTTTGTCAAAATAAAAGTAATTGGTATCATATTGCCAAGCTATAACTATATTTAACAAACAGAATTTAGGACTAAATATAATACAACTTCCAAAGATTGGGAGCAGCAAGTTCAAAAACTCGCTACAGAGCAGCAAGTTCTGTAGTTCCGAAAAATTCCACTGCATATGTAACAAACTATTAAGTAATAGATGCATATCTGGTTCTGTGTTGGCACAATGCTCCTCAGATTATAACCAAAATATCAAAAAAATACTACTGTTAGAAGATTTTGAAAAATATAAAGTATAATACAATAATACAATAAAAGGAAGCATGTCATTGACTGGACATATTTTAGAAGGCTTTAACTTCTTAGAACTATCACTTCAAGTAGTGAGATAATGAAACCAAATATATTTATAAATGCATTGTTCTGTCCTTGATTGTTTAGCCACTAGTTATTCCCACACTCATTCTCTGGAACCATGGCCAGTCAAAAATGGAAGTCAGATATACTAGTGCCTTAGTAAGGCTCCCAGTCTGTGGAAAAGATGAGAGATTTTAAATTAGTTGCTATTGCTAAATGGAAACTCAACGCATTCTAAGTAAAAGAGTGTCAGCATAAGTACCCATAAAGGTAAAATGAGATTTTTATTTTAAATATTTAAAAGATTTTAAAGATTTTTATTTTAAAGATGACTCATAGCATGTGAAGGAAATAGTCTATACTGTTAATTATTAACAATAATGTCCTTTTCTCCTTATGCCTGAGACATTCTCGCAATTTTAATCGAAATCCACTGCTTGATATTTTCTCCAGGAGAAATATGAAAAATGAAGAAGGCAATTTTGGCCAAAGCCTGTGCACCATGAAACAGTTTTAAGTATACTTTCTCTTCCTCTTCATCCACCTCTCCCTCAATTTCAATAAATTTATAGTAAAAAAGATGTTATGATTCACAGGGTAACTTTTCAACCTGAAATCTGAATTATTTCACAAAGTATTAGAGTTCTAGTTTTTAAATGAGGAAATATGGTCTTAAAAAGATACAGTGTGCCTATTCTAGTGTTTCCAAATATACTACACAAGTAGTTCAGTACAAGAGACTTACTAAAGACTATCAAGGATTGATGGTTCATTATAAAGATCCATGGACCAGGGAGGGAGACATCATTGCCAAGACCTTCCCTACCAACTTCATTATAAGATAATTTCCTCTCTACAGTGAAAACATCATACAGGAAGATGCAACATAACAAGTCTCTTTTTTGGATCAGATTGTTTCAAAATGTGAAAAAGCTAAAAACTTTTCCCCCCTCAAAAATAAATACAAGAAAATTATTATTTGATATTTAACTGCCCTTTCTCTCTGAGGACCTATTTTCTACAAATAGGTTTCAAATTTTAAAATAATAATCATTTCTACCTTGGCATCCAAAATATCCATATATGGACATCCACCCCACTATAACTTGTTAAAAGTCACTAAAATAAAAACATTCCTTTAAAAATTAACTTTAAAAGGTATATTTGCACAATTTATTTTTGATGGATTTATTTAAACAGTTGAAAATACTGTAGCCTATATTTTTTGAAGTCAATGGGAATTAGTTCTCCCCTGCCCACTTGAAGGATAAACCACAGAGTTAAGAAAAAATATGAAACCATTTTATAAGATTTAAGATTGGGTAAGAGGTATTTCATTGTGTGTGTGTGTGTGTGTGTGTGTGTGTGTGTGTGTACACATACATATGAAGAATTTTAATATACTTAAAAGGGAAGGAGAGGAAGCAATTTTTCTTTAAAATTTTTCATCCAGGTAAATATTATCCTACAGAATACAGGGTAACCAATGATCTGGGTGCTCAAAATTCAGGAATCTTCAGAAAGACTGACAGCAAGCATTGGACTGCTTACCAGAAGCTGGCAGTGTGATGCTCAGAGACATGAGGTAGAAGGGTATTGGTAAGATCTTGGGTGATGCCCTATAATACTTGAGCTGGGCAGTCATGTCAAGACCCTGATCCCTGTCAAATCCCATCTGTATCCCAGACACAGTGAGCTCAGTCCCTGCGTACCTTATTCAGAATTCTGTTATAGCCGTGGCTTATTTTCCTCCATTATTAACAAAATGTGTGTTTCCTGTTCTAAGATTATCTATTCTAGTCAGGCCCAGAACCCCTTCAGGCAATTTTCAGTCTACTCCTCTGTCTCTGAACCCACACACAAAGCACAGCAAATATATTCCTTCTCTCCAGAAGATAAAAGAAGAAAGGGAAAAGTTGGGGTATGTGATTATATTTGGAGCAGAAAAAACATTTTACTTAAAAAAAATTGCCACCTACATTTTGGAAAGAAGTAATATCCAGTCAGAAGGATACACTAACCACTGGGGTGGACTCCAATGAACAGTGAGGTTAAAGTGGATGTGAAGGGAACAGAACAAGCTCCTCTCTCTCATTATTTTCTCTTGGTTCCCAGGAAATCCATCTTGCATACTAAAACAAACACTGGTATATAATAATGCTTAAGAACCTTGGCTCATTTCTTCTAGAAAATAAAGAGAATAATCTAAAATAACACATTTATTCTGAAGAAAATAAACACTTCCAAAAAAAATCCTACAACATTTTGAGGGCAAAATAAGAAATACAACTATAGTAATTCTGATTTTCGTCCCACGCAGAAGTCAGATGAAATCTATACAGCTGCAGCTGCAGGGACCTGTCGTCCACCATCCCTCAATCCCATAAAAAGAAAAAAATGTCTTTCAAAATAGGTGTAATATTTGATTATGAAAACAAGACAATCACAAGTGACTTCTGGAAATGTGTTATACGGAGTCCTTAAAAAATAAATCACTACCCATGTAGCAAAGAGAACAGAAGCATAAAAACGAAAACGAAAATGACTGGAAAATGACAGCAGGAGGCTGAAACTGTGTTGTCACAAAGACTGCAGCCCTGGACATCTCCACAGAGGTCACAAGATGACAGCTTCGTATGGGAGTTGTAACTTCTCACCGCTTGTCTCCCTGTTCAAAGAAGCAGACACAGGTTTACACATCTGTTTAGAAATATTCACTTCACCAAAACTTAAGAGCATTTCAATACATTTTTCTAAGTTTTCCCTTTTTCACATAACTATATTTTTCTCTATAACAACCGAAATGCTCACAAGGGGTCCAGAGGACTAACCAAATCCAAGCGAGAAACAATGCTTCCGGCCACAGTTGGCCAGTATGTGAAAGGGAAATAGATGGCAGCTGCCTCTGCATCCCAGTCACAGACACAATGTTCATCTCTCACTGGAACAGGAAAGATTTCAGAGCAAGGAATGTTTAACCTTCTCCAGAGTTTATTTTACGGTGACATTTTCAATGCATTCAAATAAAGTTCTAATCATTAGCAATACTGAAATGATGCTGCTGTGGATTTACTTTAAAATACGAAAGTATGGAGAGAAGTTTGCCTGCGCAATACTTTGTTTTGCCGTTTTATTTATTTATTTTCTTATATTGTTGGTCCTTGTGGACAGTATTTGATTTCTCCCCTCAGGTGTAAACCCCATAGTTCTCCCCCCACCATAGTCCCTTGTACTCTTCCCTCCCCTTTTTTGACCCCTCCCCCTTCCCTGCTGTATGCCTGAGATCTATGGTCACCTCATAAGTTTTCTTTTTTTTCCTGACCCTTTGTTCAGGTTCTCTATATTCCACATATGAATGAAACCATTCAATATTTTTTTCCTTCTGACTTATTTCATTTAGTTCCATTCATGTTGATGCAAGTGGCATGAATTTATCTTTTTTGAAAGCTGAGGAGTATTCCATGTGTATATATACCACATCTTCTTGATCCATTCATCTGTTTTGGAGTATTTAGGTTGTTTCCATAGCTTGGTTATTGTAAACAGTGCTACAATAAACATAGAAGCGAAGGTTTCCTTTCAATTCCTTTGGGTAAATTCCTAGGAGTGGAATCACTAGATCATATGGTAGATCCATTTTTAGTGTTTTGAGGGGTCTCTACAAAGCTTTAAAATGTTGAACACATAGTCTCTAAAAATTATTCAACTTAGATGAATTTTATAGTACAAGCAAATTTTTTTAATTCTATCTTATAAAGCACCTACAACATCCAAGTAACTTACTACAAAACAAATGTTTGTTTTTTTATTTACTGCTTTTTTTATTCTAGTTCCAAATTTCTGCATGATTTTTATCAATTTCAATGATATAAATAAGTTTTTTAATTTAGGATTTTTCAAAACTGGATTGGTTACATTTTTATTATTCTGATCTTTCCCATGTTGTTATTTTAAAATGGGCCCCTCATAAATAAGTTGTTTTCCACAAAAAATTACATAACTGTTTTTTGTTTCTTAAATGTTTAAAATGTTCTCCATACACTTAAGACAACTGGAAAACTTGATTAAATTTTATTAAAAAACAGGGGAGGCTAATGGGGTACTATCATTGCGTCTCCCCAGTGTATTTTTTTTCAACCAGGGCAAATGTTGTTCCCAATTCCAACAGCAGCAAGAGAGGAGAGGAACTGGCTTGTCTTAAATGAATGTTCTACCAAACACAGCCAACAATGTGAACAAGCTCATTTTATTTTAAGGTGTAATTATCTACGACATATGAAAATGTTCACAATTCTCAAGCATTCTAATGATTCTGAGCTCCCAGTAGTGCTTACTCAGCTAAGACTTGTTCCAATTAGAAATGTTCACCTGGACGTCACACACAGCATCACTCTCTGATGAATGTAGATTAGTCCTAATCCACTTGGGTGAGCTCTACTTTCACATCCTAAATTTCTAACATTTTATAAGGAAGTTACCAGTAAATTTGAAGAAGCAGACATATTTTCCTTGAAACACTAAAAGAAAAACACTCTGATATATCAATTTGAGCCAAGCAAAAGACTCCCTCAATAAAGAGACAGCTAACCTGTGTGGACAACATTCATAGCCTCTCCTGAAGAATTTCTATTTCAAAGCAGAAATCAGACAGAACGGGGCAGAGAAGTAAACCTTAGAAACTGAATATAACTGGACCCTCTGTCATTTTTTCTTTGTAAATTTTGTAATTGAAAGTTAAAAACCTAAGATGTTATGAGCAAAAACATCACTTTTTAGTATCATATGCTAAATGCTACCATGTGGTCTTTCTAAGTTATCAACTGTCTTCCTTTAGTAGATGGTTTCACTTATATGCAGAAAATAAAAAAATCGGAAAAGAGTCACAAAAAAGACAAAACTTGCATTCTGACCACAGATCTGAGGCATCCAGAAGGGGTGGGGAAAGGAGATGAGTCAAAATGGGAGGAAAGAGCATATGAGACTATAGCGATGGATCACAGGTGCTATGGTGGGGGGAGAACTATGGGGACTACAGCTGAGGGGAGAAATCAAATATTGTGCAAAAATTAACAACAATATAAGATAATAAATTAATTTTAAAAATAAATAAGTAGATAGTTTACCTCCTGTACCCTACTTCCTACACTCCCCCAACAACACACAAACAACATATTCCATTCCCCCCAGAAACAAGTTCAATAAGTGGCCACATGAATGAATGAATGAGTGGTCTGGCCTAACTTCTAAAGTATTAGGAACTCCAGAAAACACTTACTTGGTTCATAGTACTCCACTATGGACACTGAAGCATCTTGTGTATTTGAAATTTTAAAGCTTCTCACAGCAGGAATATCAACACAAAACTGGGTTTCATTGACCTTGAAAAATACAAAAAGAAATTCATAAGGAGGTGGCAGAATATGTGTTGATGATAAAACAAAAAAAAATTTCTTTTTCTTAGTTTGAAGAACAAAGTAAATTTAGGAATCGGGCCTCCCCGGTGGCGCAGCGGTTAAGTGCTGCGCTGTGGAGCTGTCGGCAGCGGCGACGCAAGTTCGACGCCTGGCTGGGGAGAATCCCACATGGTGTGGCGGACCTCTCCTGCCTCACCCGCTGCTCCCCTCAGCAGTGTATTTCTGATCTGCCTGTTCTGCTACCCGCTCTGTCTCTGGTGAGCCCTCTCGCCGCCCCACGCCTCTGACCTGTACCCCGGCTTGTATGTATAAATAAAAAATAAATCTTAAAAAAAAAAAAAAAAAAAAATTTAGGAATCTATGAGACTAACTATGGTAAACACTCTATATAAATTATCTCATTTAACTTGCAATACAAATCTAACAACAGAAGGTAATGTTATTATGTCCATTTTACTGAGATGCTGAGAACTGGAAAGATTAAGTAAGCAGCAAGCATAAAGATGCAGGCTCTGGGGCCCTGGTGCTGTACCCAGATCCCATCCCCTTCTCCCACACCATCTCAGGCAGGGCACCCCAACCAAGTTGCTACTAATGTTCACAGCAGCCAGAGAATTCTCTTTCTCCAGAGAATTGCTCTCAACTCAGGGGAGCAACCTTAGGCAGCAAGTAAAGGAGCCCCAAGGCAGGGAGGGCACCCCACAACCAATAACCTACTGGTAATGGGTATAACAGGCAGCCCTTCTTGCCTCCAGGAGGGACAGTGTGTGACAATATGGCAAACAATGGTGCTGTAGGAATCTAAATCGATAAATTTCTCAAACATTCCATTATTGGTCAGTAGTAGTAAATGAAAAGTCAAGTTAATCAGTCCAAAATATTAGAGTCACTCAAATTAATATGACCATTAACAAGAACATCCACAGATACAGGACAAATTCCAAACTGCAAAACAATTTATTATTAAATAAAAAACCTTATTTTTTGTTCAAGATCCAAATCAAGTCCTGGCTTTCAAGCAGTATTAAATATATGAAAATTCCTGAATAGCAAAAGAATTGAGAGACTCTGAATTAATTTTAACATAGTTTTCCCAAAGCAGTCCTTAAACAAATGAGAACATTTAGGAAATAGCTTCTTTAAAGTAGATATATTATGTTTCTGATTCATACTTGGAAAAACTGGAATAAGAAACATACGTATGCCCCCCACATAATGTGAAATCCTAGAAACATTTAGAATTCAATGGCCATTCAACCTATGAGTTTCACACAGATGTTAGAAGAAAAACTTACATGCCAGAGGTTTTGAGACATAACCAAAAAAGTCTTGAATTCTTCATTTACCTTTCTCTCACATATTTTATGCAAATTATTTTAGGATCAGTAATTTTCAGAGAGCAATGGGAGGAGTATAAGAAAACTACATAATAACCTGGTGGCGCAAGTTAAGCGTAACACTGTGGCGCTGTAGGCAGCTGCTACACAAGTTCAATGCCCGGCTGGGGAGATTCCCTCATGGCGCAGCAGAGCTCTTCTGCCTCGCCTGCTGCTCCCCTCAGCAGTATATTCGGGTCCATCGCCTGTTCTGCTCCCTACTCTGTCTCCGGTGAACCCTCTCACTGCCCCCCACCTCTGGCCTACACCCCAGCTTGTATGCATTAATAAATAAATCTCTAAAAAAAAATACTTATTTGTAATGACCAAAGCTCTGAGAATATTCTTCTATGATTCAAGTACCTTTCAATGAAGGAATCTTAACCCTTTATTTATTTATTAAATAAAGGGATTTATTAAAAGCTTCATGAGGGCATTTTAAGAGACATCATTAAAGCATTAAAGCTTTTTATCTTCAGTATTTACACAAATATGTTTAGCAATTCCCTGCAGCAGAGGAGTACTCAAACTGAAATACTGATTTTTTGAAATAATGGTATGTCATCTTCATTAATAGAAATTTTCTTTAAACTAATTTCATAATGATGTCTTTTTATATGGCTGCCATGTTAAAATCATTCAGGGAATGGGAGAAAATATTTGCATACTATATATCTGACAAAAGACTGATACTAAAGATCTACAAAGAACTCATACAACTCTACAAAAAGAAAACAAATAGCTCAATCAAAAACTGGGCAAAAGAGCAAAGTAGGGACTTCTCCAAAGAAGACTTATACATGGTCAATAAGGCACATAAAAAAATGTTCATCATTGCTTATCATCAGGGAAATACAAATTAAAGCCACAATAAGATACTACCTTACACCTGTGAGATTGGCCCATGTTAAAAGGAAAAAAAAAAAAACAGAAACAACACGTAATGCACAGGGTGTGGGGAAAAAGGAACCATCTTACACCATTGGTGGGAATGTAAATTGGTCAAGCCTCTATGGAAAGTAGTATGGAGGTTTGTCAGAAGATTAAAAATGGATCTGCCATATGACCCAGCAATTCCATCCTAGATATCTATCCACAGAACACAAAATCATTAATTTGAAAGGAAATTTGCACTGCTATGTTTATTGCAGCACTACTTATAATAGCCAAGCTATGGAAACCACCTAAGTGCACAAAAACAGATGAGTGGGTCAAGAAGACATGGTATATATACACAATGGAATACTATTCAGTGATCAAAAAAGATTTTAAACTCATGTCATCTGCAATAATATAGATGGAGCTGAAAGGGATTAAGCTAAGCAAAATAAGTTAGAAGGAGAAAGATAAATGCCAGATTTACTTATATGTGGAATATACAGAACAAAACAAAGGATCAGACAAAGACAAACCTCAAAACCAATCTTCAAAAACTGACCACAGAGCTGAAGCATCCAGAGGGGGAAGGGGTGGGTAAGAACAGGGTAAGGAACAGGCACAACAGACAGTGGTGGAGGACTATGGGTGCTCTGTGGTGGGCGCACTGTGGTGACTACACCTGAAGAGGAAGAGCCTATATTCCTAATATAGTAACCATATGTAAACCAAAGGCACTTCAACATAAAATTAACAAGAAAAAACCCAAAAGGGAAGAAAAAAACAAACATTTATCTTGTTTTATTTAAAAATAAATAAACCATTCAAGGACACAAAAACTGCAATAATGACTTAAAGATTGACACAATAAATGTTAGTGGTAACCTGTATGAAACTATGTTTTACTACTTACAGAGTCTAAATATAGGTTGACTTTTCCATGATCATGTTCCACTTTCTTCACTGTCTCACTCAGAGGAATTGCATTTGATGGCACAGTAAAACCACTGAGTAGGTTTACTTCCATAAGGGCCATGCCACTCCTTGATGGGCCCAAAAACCTACATCAAAGAAGAAGGGATGAAAGAAAAACCTTTAGGAAAAAACCTAAAGCTACTGGTAAATGCCAAATAAAATTAAATCTGCCAGTATTATTCCAAATATTTACTAAGTTGAAATAAAAATTACTACAGAAAATTGAAATACAGCTAAACTTTTTCTTACACATGAAAAATTCTTAGACCTTTCTACCTAAAAGGAATGATATAACACGGTGCTCACTGTGGCCAGTATGAAATGCCTGCAATTAAACAGGCTTATCTTCTAAGATGCAACAACATAAACTAAACTCTCAACAGGCAACTCTGGGTTTCAATGGTGATTTCAAACTGAACTGCATTTTTCATTTTCTCAAAAGTTGACAGCACTAAAGTCTGTGGCTGAAAACCAGGAACAGAAAGAGGCATCGCTTGACCACTTGGCAGTAGACTGGGGCCAAGTCTTTAGCAACCTTCCCTTCATCTGGTCTTAGAAAAAGACCAGTAGGGAGAGTCCTTCCCTTTGTTCTCTCAGATACTTGGAGCACATTTACTGTTTTCTTTGGCCACCTTGAGAGCATGAAAAGGCTCAGAAAGTTTTTTATTACACTGCATGGTTCTCTCACCCTGTGGTACATGATGTGAGCATTAAGGATCTGGGCACCAGCAATATTTGCCTCCTTTAAAATAACTACTTTTCTTGAATAGGTGGCAAGAGCTTTTTACTTGGAGCAGAAAGAGCCCAGAGTGGTTATGGAAAGGAGTTTGTCACCAACGTGAAAGGAATAGGACATTGTTAAGTTACTTCCTGTTGTCCTTTCAGATGTCAAAGGCAAGAAAGGCTATTACAAAATCTTGCTTTTTGGAGCAGCAAAGCAATGCCTGCCAAACAAGGCTGATTGAAAAGCCATACAGTACAACTGTTGACTGTAGCTGGCTTGACAACCCTCAGCAACTGAAACCATCTGCAGGGAGATGCACTCAGCCAGAATAGATGTTATTCCCCTCTTGTAAACTAGAAAGAACATTAAACCTAGAGGTGCTTGGTTCTGAGAAAAAATTACAAATAAGAAAAATAGATAAATATCATGACTTTTAACACAGCATCCAAAGTGCCTTGACTGACCTGGTCTTTCTATCAGCCAGGAACAGAACTTGTTAAATTACCAACTTTGATATGAAGACCCTGTCAGAAAACCCTGTCTGAAGTGAGTAAGGTCTTGGATCCTACTGATGGGAATAAAGTGTCTGAAATATTATGCTATCTTTGTTTTTCTCAAATTTCAATTGTCATTTACGTAACTGTACAATTTGGGGGTACATTTTCATATGTCCCTATGTACAGATGCTTCACTCACCTTCCACATGCCATTTTCCTATTCCTTTCATTCCCCTATCTTCTCCTCCCTCCCCCGTGTCCTCTAGTAACCAATATATTTTCCTTGGAGTATAAGAATATTTTTTCTGTGCTTTGCCAGTTTGTTCTTTTTGGTTGTTTATATTCCACAAATCAGTTTATCTTTTATAGAGTGTCACTGAAAAAATTCACTTAAAATGTTATTTGTACTTCATATCAAATTTTTCTAAATGCTTTTTATAAAATTTCTACCCTCACATGAAAATATTTTCCTTCTCCAGGTTCTCCCACACAAAAAAAGACAGAGAGATACAAAGACAGACATCTATAAATAAATTACAAAGCATACATATGTGTGTATGCATGCACACTCCCTCTATCTATCAAAGTCCTGGCTCCTGACACTGGATTAAGATTTGAAAGCCTGCATCCTTTCTGCATGCCCGCATGTGTAAATTTTTCTTCACCTGAACCCCTAAGAGGTAAAATCTCTCTCATGGCTCCATGAGACTCTTCTTTGCTCTTTTCAAAACTAGAATTTTAGATTTACTGAGGAAATTTGTTTTTGCTAATTTCTGTATCCCCTTCCAAACAGTAAGTTCCATGAAGACAGAGCCTTGCTTCTTTGGACTCACCATTGTATTTCCACACTTGAACCTGTAACTGGCACATAACAGAGACTCAACCAATATTGACTGATTGAAAGAATAAGAAAAGCAGAGATAGTAATAACACCTACTTTATAGAGTTATTGAAAAGATTAAATGAGATGCATGTAAAGTGATGTATGGTACAATGCTTGCATATAAGTTTTGATAAATATAAGTTGTTGTTGTTTACATTAATAACTTATGTTGTTATTCTAAAACACAGTTCAACTGCAAGTTTAGTGTGGAAAAACTAGAGTTCTACTTTTTTATCAGTTGGAAAGGAAACTACTGCAGAGACTCTGATATGCCCCTGCTGCTGGTCCAAAATTCCTAATGAGGTATGGAATGGCACAAACATATATAGTGGCACAAAATCATATACAAGGCATCCCAAAGATAGTATAGATGGTCACAGTAATGGAGGAGACTGGGTTCAGGTAATTGCTAAGAAGGCTGACCACTGGAGGACCACCCTGACAACACCTTGAATAGCACCTGGCAGCTCAGTACCACATCAGTGACTTCCAGCCCAACAAGCTAAGTTCAGACAGAACACTATGGGGTACTTCAAAAGAGCAGACAACAGATACTCAATATTATTGCATTTGTTCAACAACTCCCAGCTTAACACCAACAAATGGTAAGAAGACAGACAGACAAGGCAGAAACTGTAAAGTCTCTTTATTCAAGAACTTTCCAAAAGAATTGCCCTCAAATTTGTGTGCTCATTGGAATGACCAAGAAAGCTGAAAAGGCAGCTTTACAGACCTGAATTCTGTGAAGTCAGTAGGTCTGAGGTGGAATCACTTTCCCTTACAACTAAACACAATCCTCAAATCTTCTAGACATACATCAAATTTAAGACTCCCTTATTAAGTACTCCCAGAAGTTGTAAGTGGCTAATTATCCAAGGTAAGGATCATCTAAAGAAATATTTTCACTGTCTAAAAAAATTACCTTTTTATTGAACCTGCATAAACTTTCTTTAACTGAGGTTTTTATTTAATTGAAGTAATATTGCATTATAACACATGAAAGTTTCTTCAAGCATGTATTACTGAAAATCAACATGTGTAAACACAACATTAGTTCACCACAAAAAGTCCAGTTCTATCCTTCACCATGCAATTGTCCCCTCTATCCCAATTTACCCACCCTCTTCCCCTTTCCCTTCATACCCATTCAATGGTTTTAGACTCCAAAAAGTTTATTTTTTGAACTTGCATCCTCTTTAGAGGCACTAACTTAAAGCACAGCACTAAAGGCTAAATATGAACCTAAAATAAATATTTAACAGAAAAATTAGACAATCAATTTTGGAGTATTAAATATGTATAGTTAATTTAAACATTTTATAAGCTAATTCTTACTAAATTTTTATAATTGAATTTGTTATGAATTATGTGAATGACTTTAGAAACATTGAGAAATGCTTCAATATAATTAGTAGTATTTCTAATTTGTGATCTGAAATGCAATACATAACTTAAATCTTTGTTAAAGCTAACTCTATCTACTAGTAGTTAGATAATTCTATATAACTAAGTCATCAAGTGCATTTTTTATAAAAGGAGAAAAAGGAGAAGGAGAAACGTAGATACCAACCTTGTGCACACATTCAAATTCAATTTATTGGCATCATCTTTATTATCATTTACAGCAACATCTAAATCAAAGGCTTCTTCATTTTGAATGGATCTTCGTCTTCTGGAAGTCTCTGAATCTTTCACATTATAAATAGCATTGAGCTGCAAAAGGTATACAAATGAGCATAAATAATAAAATAGCAGTAAGTCATCAGTAATAAATTACCATCATTCTATAGTCTAAGCATTATAATGAGTTCCTTCAGAATAAACCTAATGAGATTTGTAAACTTCAATCTAAAAAAGTCAGTTTTACTAGTTAATAAACCATCATATTAACTAATATTAGTATAAAAGCTTAGAAACGACGACATATAAAATTGACTATTGTTCCCTACTTTTTGCTTTCTACATGTTGATATATAGAACAAGAGAACATTCTGACCACTAGCTACCACATTTAATCCTATGTCCTTCAAACCTCAAGTCAAAATTATTTGGCTTCAGTAATTTATCTACATTGGATTTCTCTAGAATAAATTCTAACCAAAAAGGATTTAAGTGTATATATGTTTAGTCAATTGTATCTAAAATATCCTGTGTCTTTATTTTTGGAGTTACTGTTTGTATTTTAAAACAACTTGGGAATGAGATTTTCACTTGGTGTCTATTAGTAAAGATCCATACAAATTATTCACTCTTTTCCTATTTCACAGAATACCATTCTTCTTAACTGTGATCATTTTCCTAGATCATTTAAAAACATTTACTGTGATTTAAGTATCATAAAATAATCTTGCAATTATTTGAACTTTTCAAATTATGCCCTACTCAGCAAGTACACCTATTTTCCTTACAAGAACAGTTGTGCTATTTCTAACGTACCTTTTCCCTACAATAGTCAAGTTTTTGTTTTCACAGTAAATCTTTCAGTATTTGCTTTTTGTAACCAAACACAATCATTTCTGGTGCTACCACATATTATTTGGGGTTTCTAATATGATTGTTTTAAAGTTTCTATGATTTTTCATGTATTATTTATATAACTATTTCACCCTGTATTTTCATTCTACTTCTATTTTATCCTAACCACTACTGCTCCATAAAAGGTAGGTTTCTTTAGATTTTCTTCCTCTACTAGAGCACTGAACATATCATACTGTCATTGTTTTACTTAACTATTATATAAGATTTAATATTAAAGGGACACATTTTACTACCTTCAAGTCAATTACTTGTAATATCATGTTGACCATTATACTGTTAGATAACTATTAAGAAGTTGTAAGTAAAAGGTGTTTACCAAGTCATAGTAGAAGCTCTTACCAGCATTACAATTTCTGAGCTGTATTTTCACAAAAAAAAAGTGGGAATTCCCAACAAGTTTCATGAATCATATTGGAGGATTTTAATCCTCACTTTAAAAAGTAAATAACACTCAAGGAATATTGTGCAAATGGATGATCAGTCTGTATAATTGCTGTCTACTACTAGCTAGTAACAACCACCACTAATACTTTCATTAAAGAGAGTGATTTATCTTGCTAACTTGATCAAAATAAACCATGAAGAATTTTATATGTTATCTAAGTGAAAGGAAAAGAGTGCCCCAAACCAAATAATTACTTTAAAAATTCAAATTTAATTAAACAAAAGTAGCCATTATTACATACCTGACAAATTGCAAATCCAAAACCATTTGCAGAAATATTAACTGCAGTTGCTTGTGCCAAAGCAAGCTAGATAAAAGAAGGAAAAAAAGTTATTTTCCCATACACAGGTTCTTCCAAGTAATTCAGGAAATCAGTGTTACCCCTTATTAGTTGTATAAACAAGCTGTGGAAAGCTCTAAGAACTTTATATGGCCGCATATATAATATGCAATGGTAAAAGAGGAGAAGGCGGAGGAAGTACATACACCCCACACACCCTCACTTTTGCCTTTTTGGGGGGCAGGTGGGGACATGTTAATGCCACTGTCAGATCTGCCCTCTGTAGGGGCTGAAATATGGAAGACATGAAACAAAAAGTTATCTCCCTCCTCTAACCTCCCTTATCCTGAAGGCCTTATCTTCTGGTCTTCCTGAGAACACAAGACACGTCATGGCCCATGACAATTTTATTCCTTTTATTTCCCTTGCCATTACACTCTCCTTTAGTCTCCAGCCTTGAAGTTACATCACTTTCATCCATTACCCTAATTTCCCACAAGGTTAACCAAAGGAATAAAGTTAAGGTGTAACATATTTCTGTTCTCCATTTTAAAGTAAGAATTCTAAATAAATAAAGTAAGAACTTTAACAGTAGCTTTATCAATTCTCCTAGAAAGCATACAATGCAGCTGCAAAGAACACAGTCTTTGAAACCATCATTCAAATCTTAACTCTTTTGTTACTAGTAACATGATCTTGAGCAAGTTAACCTCTCAGTGAGAATTCTAGCATGTGCACAATAGAGATAAAAGTACTTACTTTTAGCGTTGGTTTCAAAAATAATTGCCATAGTACATAAAAAAACCTAGCACAGGTCCTGTGACAATTAGGAGCACCATTCCTTTGCCAATATAACAGTGCCCATGTTTTTTCCTTTTCAAATCTTTCCAGAGTTCCCACTCCCTCCTCACTTCACCAACTCAAATAAAGGCACCCCATCCTACCTGTCTCTCTACAGAGCTCTGGGAACAAGTCTTTGTTGAAATCAACAGAATGAAAATAAATCAGTATGACAACATAAGGAATTATCACACAGAATTGTAAATAACCACCCCCTTTCTCCATACCTCTGCTGTCTGGAGGAGAAAGCGATTCTGTGTGTCAATCAGAAACTTTAGAGGACTTGGTGAGCTAGGCGCAGTCACAGACACGCGGATATTTGTTTTTTCTGCGTTCATTAGGCCTGCAAATTCAGACAGGGCCTTCAAGGCCACAACGGTGTCCTGTTGAGGAACAAAAACCATTTACAGGGGCCTCCCTGGTGGCGTGGCGCAGTGGTTAAGCGCTGCGCTGTGGAGCTGTCGGCAGCGGTGGCACGAGTTCAACGCCCGGCCAGGGAGAATCCCACACGGTGCGGCAGACCTCTCCTGCCTCGCCCGCTGCTCCCCTCAGCAGTGTATTTCTGATCTGCCTGTTCTGCTACCCGCTCTGTCTCTGATGAACCCTCTCGCCGCCCCACACCTCTGGCCTGTACCCCAGCTTGTATGTGTAAATAAAAAATAAATCTTTAAAAAAAAAAAAAAGAACCATTTACAAATACATATAAGGTTTATGTCAAGGTACCCAAAGAATAAAATTCATAATATTTAGGAATCCCTATAGCCATCCACCTTTCTTGAGACTGGAACTCTCCCTAGTTCCTCTTTGAACCTCTTGAAAGAACAGTGACAGAATACAGGAGAGGCTCAGGAAGTAAAGGCTGACTGGGACTGAGCACCCACTAGATTAGCTATTAGAAAGAAAAGAGGACAATGAAAAAAAGAAGTTTCATGCACTCTGAGTGGAAATGTAAATCAGTGCAGCCCCTATGGAAAATAGAGACTCCTTAAAAATATAAAAATGAAAATACCGTAAGACCCAGAAAACCTCTCCCTAGCTATTCCCTACATATTTATCCAAAGAATATGAAAACATTAATTCAAAAAGTTTTGTGCACCCCTATGTTCACAACAAACTATTCACAAACAGCTATGACACAGAAACCTAAATACCCATCCACAGATGACTGGATAGTGAAATTGTGATGTGTGCTCAGTGGACTACTACTCAGTTATTAAAAAGACAAAATTTAGCCTTTGAGACAACATGGATGACAACTGAAGTGATTATGCTAAGTGAAGTAACTCAGAATGTGAAAGGCAATTACCAGATGGTTTCTTTTAAATGTAACATACAAATAATCAAAGCAAAGGAACTAACAAATCACAACAAAACTCTTGACTGTGACAAAAAGTGGTTATCAGCGCAGGAGGGGATGAAGGGTGGGAAGATAGGGCAAATGGCATCAACCTGATAGTGAGAATGGCACTCAAACTTTGGTGGTAGCTGAGGTGAGGCTTTCACACATATATAGAGAGAGGAAGATGTACCCCCCCAAACTGATTGTAAATCGATGGTAAATCAATAAAATTTTATTTAAAAAAAAAAAACTATGATCTGTCATGTCTCACCTGGGTAGATGCAAAACCTCCCAAGCTATTTCTTTGACTGCTTAGCCACCTCATAATCGGAATTCCCTCCAAAACCTGAAACTGCAGAAAGTGTGAGAGCAGCACATAGGCAGCAATTTCGATATCCAGGGAGCTTGGCTGCCAGGATTCAAAAAGTCTGGACACTGGTGACACCCAGTATTGCATGCCTCCTGCAAAAGAAAAGTAATAATATTCTGACCAATTCCAGAAAAATTACATTTTATGCCACTAAGTATTTCCATATTGGTCCAAGTTCTACTTGACTAGCACTTTATACACACACACACACACACACACACACACACACACACACATACCCACATAAACATATATACACAGTATATATGTGTGTATATACATTTATACACATATTTATATATGTGTGTATTTATGCCAAGCAAGTATATATGTATTCACAGACAGACAGACACATACCACACACACTTGCATACTTACATGTAACTTTTTAAACTATTATTACACAAATTTTCACCCTTTTCCTAACGCTTATATTTCAGGATAATTTGATGAAAATACTTTACCCAAGAGAAATACCATATGCTTGGCTCAAGACTAGAGAATTATAAATAAAAGAAAACATATACTATATTCCAGAAAATAATGTACACAATTTATCTGACCC
The DNA here is from genome assembly GCA_004024925.1 of Scalopus aquaticus. Lineage (NCBI taxonomy): Eukaryota > Metazoa > Chordata > Mammalia > Eulipotyphla > Talpidae > Scalopus > Scalopus aquaticus. Next base: position 16,849 of record PVIJ01009070.1, on the reverse strand, counting down.
AAGCCATCCCAAAATATTTTAAGACATATTTCTCTGTCCTGGAAATCTGCCACTAACCAGCTTTAATGTTCTGAGGAAGTGCTCTTTTTTTCATTATCTGAAAGCTGGAATTATAAGTTCAAAATCCAATCCCACCCCCCAAAAAAAATAAAATATATGGCCAACTCAGCAATCTTCCCAGAGATTTCTGCTAACACCCAGAGGGACATCCTACTTGGTGCCTCCTCCTCGTCTCTCACATATTACTGTTTAGATGATGATTACACTTAGTTGGAATGTGAGATAACTATCATCTGGCCATGCAATAATCTTAGGCCCCAGCACTGCGATAGATACTAATGATTCAGCTGAAGTTATTGCTAATAATAATACATTTTTTCCAGTCTTATAAGTTTCTAAACACTTCCTACAGTTATCCCTTCTTGAACTAACAGAGCTTTGAATAAATGGAAATTACCTACAATTATTTCTGCCTGCCCAGGCCCATTTCTATAATACACACACACACACACACACACACACACACACACACACACACACACACACACACACACACACCCTCTGAATTCCTGACCATAGAGGACATTTGAGAAATAACACCATATGTACTTTTTGCTCTCTTTTAGTCCAGAAACAGTATCCATTTGGAAAAAAAAAGTACACACAACTCACTAACTGCACTTTTTGGCATTTGCATGTCTATTAGTGAGCATCTTAGTTCATATTTTTTGAATACCTGCTATGTGGTAGATACTGCAAATTATCACACATAATCCTCATAACAACTCTAAATTAGGTGTTATCCCCATTTTACGGTTGGGGAAACTGACGCTCATAAAGGTAAGTACTCATCAGAATTTAAATCCAATTCTTACCACAACCCAAGGTCCCGCTCAAGGCCACCAAGACAGACAGAAATGGGATCAGGAAACTGACACAGGACAGAGCATATCTAAGATAAAGGAGACACCTAATCTCTAGAACCCTCTAAAAACTTCTTAGAGAGACCAGCGGCAGCATGCCCATGACAGGTCCATCCGACCACATGTGTTTCAGTTTTCATTACGTTCAGAAGATAAAAATGGAATCAACGTCATATCTGGCTCACCAATTTTTCTCACATAATTTATATATTTCCTAAAGCATAACAGTCTGACAACCTCAAATGGAATCCATACATTACCTTCTTGTTCTGCTCTCTGAGTCAGCAAATTCAAAGCTTCCTCCGCTTTGGGGCTCTCCACCGATGATAGCGCGTAAGTTATGAGAGCTAGAGTATAATTGTCTGAAATTCCTCTATTGAATTCAGATTCCAAGAAGGTGATAGAGTCTTTCACATCAATATTAGGCTTGAAAAAAATTAATATTTTTACCATTCAAAGTAATATTTCAAACAATATTATTTAAAATGTTGCCATTATCACCTATTTAAACAAAAAATACTTCAAAACATTCATTCAAAAAATAATCTCAGTATCCATTTGTTTTTTTCAGAGGCAATGGTAATCAACAATAATCAGTGACATTTGAAGATTGCCATGCATTTTCAATATCATACTGCTTTTCAGTTTTTACAAGTAAGTAGGTTCCATTTCTTAGAGGAAATAAGAAGCAAAGTTTTGGCCAGTGTTTCTCCCACTGAGTATCATAAACTAGGATGAGAGCGTAGGTAGCTTCAACAAGATATTCTCATACTTTATTCTCAGGTGTTGAAGCTCTAAATTCAGGGGAAAGTTTATTTTCTATCATGAGAGTACTGGGCTGGGAAAATAATAGGTACTTAATACAGAGAATGGCTGTCTTGATTATTGAAACAGAAAAGGCATCAATCAGTGAGACAGCTCTAGAGAAAAATTAAGTCCATTAGCATAAGGTTCCTGCACACTCTTTCTCATCCAGGCATTCAGGCCCTTTTAACATAATTTTTAGAGTGTGGGTATATTCGTACTAAACTAGAAAACATTGAAATTGCTCCATGAAATCCTCACAACTTACACCTCTAAAGCATAGTCCCAAACACTAAAGAATTTCCTGTCCCCCAAGAAATTAACCTTTCCAATGTTAAAATATGCACTGACTTATCTTACTAATAGTAGGTACAAGGATATTTAAACCAGAAAGAATTTTTAGAATCCTCTTAGTTAATCTAAAAGAGTGAGTTAATAATTTTGTTCTGTTTGTGGACTGTGACCCCAAAAGCAAAGCAAAAGTGAATGTGATACAAAACTGAAAGACTCCTTAAGCTTGCAGACATATATCTGACCCATCAAGACCAACCTTCTTGTGATTTCTCATCCATCATTTATTAAATTAAAAATTAAATACCTGATACTTTTTATATCCCAGGAGAGAAGTCACAATATAGGCTGTTAGTGTTACTGGACTTTTAGTGCCACCTTGAAGTTCACTATGGATCACTCTTCCTGGCTCCCAATATTCACCGCTAGATTTCTGGTGTCTTCTGAGCCAAGTATATGTTCTGTGTAACACATTCTCATCAATGTCTATGTACGGAGCAGCTTCAAGGAAACATCTTAAAACAAAAGCTGACAACCTTGGTGAAAAGAGAAAAAAAATACATAAAATACACTTTATAAAGTCCCCAAAATAACACTGAACAAGAAAAACACCAACAAAGATGCATTTTTTACATCAAAAGATTCACCAAAGGGAAAATCACTGATGGAACAAAGGAAAGAAAGAGGAAAAAAAGGTTTGGGAAAGAAAGGAAAGTGGGAGGGAGGGAAGGAAGGAAAAAGGGAAGGAGGGAGGGAGGGAGCGAGGGAGGGAGGGAGGGAAGGACAAACAACTCTGCGTAGCTGGTAGATCTGGCTTCCACTTGAGTGTGGCCAAGAAATTTCAGATCGACCCAGAAAGAATGATTTGGAAAGGAACTTATAAATCATCCAATCCAACATCATTATTTTATAGTTGGAGAGTTCAACACTCTCAAAGAGTTCAATGAATTGTCCAAGGATATTGATCTTTGGACTATTCCAGGTATTTACCAGAGAAGGTCTCATTACACACTTTACTAACCCCTAAGGATGTGGATGAAGTATATATAGTTCCCAATGAAACTGCAGTACTTATAAGTGGAGGAAATGGACATTTTTCTCTCCATAGGATGGGAGTCAGCAAAGAACAACTTGTGAGCCACATCTGTCTGGGTCAAATCTGCTCCTCAGGCCAAACACAGTCCAGGGTCTATTTACACATGACTCTCCTACCACCCCCTAAAAGAATGGTTTTAAAGAGAGAAAGGGAAAAGGAGAAGAAAGGGGGTAGAAGGGAAGAATATGCAATACTCTATATAGCTCTCAATGTCTAAAATATTTACTACCTGAGCCTTTACTGAAAAAGCCTGCCGATCCCTGACACAGAACACTAAATACTGAAGTGAAAAGAACATCAAGCAATAAAACAATGAAACTTTTCTATTTATGGATCTACATCCTGGCTCATGCCAAAAGACAATTTGAAGCAGATCTGGTTCATCCTATAAAAAAAAATTTAGTGTGGTAATCATTACTAATATTCAATAGTATCCAGTTCTCTAAAACTCTGAGTACGGGGAGATAGGCATGGCCATGTAACTAGCACTGAAAATAATAAAGTGAGAAGAAATGTTACACCCAGGCTGGAGCATCTAACTGCCAGAGTTAGCTACACCAGCCTACTCTTCTCAGGCGAGGGCAAGACTGGTGAGATGGTGGTAGCTGAAGCAAAGACTGCGGAGCCCCCTGTTGACCCACAGTGGAAATGCAGCATGAGCAATACTGAAGAAGCCTTTGTTAACAAACTATTGCCATGTGGGGGTTGTTACCAGGGCATGCTTGGTCTAACCCAACAGACACAGTTAGTCAATCTTTTTCTCAGTGATATATAGAATTGAAGATAATACAAGGAGAGAAATTCATCACCTAAAACCAGTCACACAGAAATTAAATTCTGCAGGAAACTGAATATTCATTCTAATTCCATCATGGTTCTTACAAAAAAATAACTTTAAAGAAACTTTGTTAGCTGTACTAACACAAAATTTGTGTTGATCAAGTCAGATTAAAGAAAAGAACCATGTCACAATTACCCAGTATTTCTAACCAGTTTTTCTTGCCAGCCACACCATCATCATAGGTATTTTTATTGCCGCTTTCTCACCAAACAAAGAAGGATTTAAGACTTTTCTTTGCAAATAAAAACATTTGATTTGCTAGTGTTTTGAGGTTATATTTTAAAAGGAGAATCTCTTTTAAAATCAGGTTGTGGAAAAAGCAGTCTCTGAGTCTATTTATAGACTTGTCAGTTCCATGGTCATGGTGACCCAGTGAGAGCCCAGTCCATGACACGGGCAGAAACACTTACCAAGTGCTCCCAGAGGGGTCATCGTTCCCAAAAGCACTGAAAGAGCCATCTTCTCTCTGATAGACAAGTTCTCTCTGGTAACCTGAAGGCAGGAAAATAGATAATCCATGTAACCTACTTGCTGTGAACGAAAGTTTCAAATCATAACATGCTAAGGAACAAGAGGTAGAGAATAGGAAGAAGACACCAAATCAAGAATTAATATTAAATATTTTCTATATTAAGCATCATGGGAGAGTTCAAATACCAGGACTTTTCAAGCAGAATGCGTAAAACGGGAACTATGACATTCCCAAATTAAATGAAAGTAAATTCAGAAGAATACTGTAATACAGACAATTCTACCATTCAAAGCAAGCAAATTAAAGGCAAAATTTTATTAAACTCACCACAATGATTTCAATACTTAGTATCTAAGATTGTTATATTAAAAAAATACTATCTAGAGTATCACAATCAAAATTCTAGACTAAAACTAAAGTAAAAATACTTCATATTCTTGGACCAGCAATTGGGGATGGAGGAGAGGGTTGCTAAATAATCTAAGAAATGGAAAAAATGTTTTCGCCATTAGATAAACTAAAAGCCCAACTGGTCTGCCCACCACATTAATTTTGAGTTCTCATTCAAAAAGAGCTTAGTGGTGGCAATAAAGTCTCAGTTGAGAAGTAAATTGGGGAGGGGGTTAGCCATCATGTATCTGATTTAAAATGCATATGTTTTCTATTTGCAAATAAATAGTTGCAAACAATTAGCTGCAAATAAGAGCAGATGTTTCATATTTGCAAAGCAATGCATGTAAGGTCCCAAAACCAGTGACTGTAAGAAATCACAGACTAAACACTGAAAGATTCACCAAACAACCTATAAGAAACTAACTTGCTGAAAATGAAATTCAAATAGTAATAATTATCACTAAAAACGTAAGCATAAGTAGGCGCCAAAAACATTTTCATCTCAAGATATTATCAGTCTTTCTCTACTAAGCAAGAATCCCCCTAAAAATTACAGAATTTCACTGCAGGCAGGTGATAACATAGGAGAAGCCTTGCAGCAGGCAGGGCCAGAGAGCCCGGAGGCCATAATCATTAGCAACACATTGAGTTCAATCTCTGCTAAACTCTGGCAATAAAAAAGGTTTTCCTTATGAATACCATATTTTAGAAGCTTCAGTAACTATCTTCATATTTCACTAACAGAACATGAGCATAAATAGTTTTAAATTATAGTTAATCTGCTCTTGCCAAGTCTCAAACTTTTCCCCTTGAGCCTTTCCACAAGAAACCCCAGATGTGAGTATCTTATTTAAGCTACAGTAAGACAAAATGTGCAAAAACTTGGTGATCTTTATAAACAACATTTGAGCGATGAGAGAATTGTGCTGAATTTGAAGAATGGTTATGATCTTTTCATTTAAAGGTGATATACTAAGATAGAGTAATTAAACAGTTGACATTTATCCAACACTGACTGGGTCAGGACTGTTTAAAGCCCTTTTCGAGTGTTAACCCAGCTACTTCTCACAACTACCCTATGATGTAGTTGCTATGATTACCCTCTATTAGAGATGATGAAACTGAAGCTGAGAACATACCATGTGCAAGTGAAGTCGTTTTTGGAGATGTTAGACAAGGACATGCTGTTGGTAGGTATTGAAGCTACACCAACAATACAAAAATACATATGCAGAAGATTATTTGTGGCAGCATTACTTGTAATTATAAAAATACTGAAAATGACCGACATGCCCCCAAATTGGAGAGGCTGAATAGAATGTAGTGTATACACACAGTAGAGTACTGTACAGGTGAAAAAAGAATGAGGAATTTTTTTCTGAGCTGATATGGAGTAATTTCCTGGCTATATTGTTAAAGTGAAAGAGCAAAATTTGAAACAGTACATATAGTATACACAATATTGTGATTCACAAGAAATATATCTACACAGGCCATTCAGATGACCAAAATATCTCTTTCTCCTATTTTATTTGGTCTTTATTGGTAGTTCCTGACTTACAGCTCCTTTTGGCATTTCTTTAGTGTAGAGTGTGTTAAAGGTGTCTCTTGCTATGTTCATGAAGGTAAGTTCTGGAGAAAGGGGAGCTGATTGCCAGAGAAACCAATTAAGAATAAAAGGTGGAACTTTCAGTCCAACCCACAGAACTCCAGGGAAGGAAGATAGGCTGGAGGTTGAAGTCAACTGCCAGTGGCAGGTGATTTAATCACTTGTGCCAATGTAATGAAGCCGCCATAAAAGTTCAAGAGGAAAAGGCTTCAGAGAACTTCCTACTTGGCGAACATGTGAAGATTTGGGAAAGAATGGTATGCCAAGAGAGGGCATGGAAGCTTTGGCGCTCTGATTCATAGTCATTCGGTCACTTAGAAACAGGGACTTGGCTGGAGCCTGCAGGCAGCATCTGAAGTGGTGGGTGGTCCTGGAGACTGAGCCCTTGCTCTGTGGACCGTGATGCTGTCTCTGAGGAGATAGTGTCAGAATCCTGAACACCTGTTGGTATCCAAGTATTACTGTTGCCATAGGGGAGCCTCAGCACCGACCTCCCCACTGGAAAACGGATCCAGGAACCCCACAATGTAGTATATTACCTTTTGTATAAGAGAAAGAGGTAATAAGAAAACATTTATGTATATGCTAATTTTTGGAGAGAGAGAAAAATGAAAAATAGAAATTAATGAAGTAAGTTACACCCAAAGGGTAGGGAGGATAGATAGGAGGAGGAGAGTAGCTCTTTGTATATACCTTTTAGCGTAAGTTTGACTTTTGGAAGTAGGCTAATGTTCTACATATTCAAAAATGTTTAAAAATAATAAGAACAAATGATAGGCATTATTAGGACTACCTTAGTTAGCTCACTTTAAGATGTTTCAGTTTTCTAGTAACCTTAAACACAATGCAACATATAATCTCTTCCTTTTTCAGAGTAAGTCAGGGATCACAGGGAAGTGGAATCATTCTCCAATGTTCACAAAGAAAATTAACAGAAGCATCCAAGACATTCTCCCTCAATCTCCAATTCAGGACTTCATTTACCAGATAGCAGAGTTTAACTGTGAACTCAATCCTACAAAGGGGAGGAGGAAAAGTAAACAGGAAAGGGTAAAGGAAGGAGAAGAGAAGGAGAAGCGGGGAGCGGATAGGAAGAGAAGGGAAGGTTCTGGCCCTCCATCACAACAGGAGGTACTTCTTTGGGAAGAAGGACCTGCCTTGAGGAGAGGACCTGTGCCTCCAAGCCCCCAAATCACATCAACAAGTGTAGTTCCAAGTATGAGTTATTGTAAAACTGGTCAGAGAGATGAGATCATGAAGATGAGATCAGTACTTCTGGAAATTACTCCTCAAGTGGCTGACCTCCAACAGTCCCCATTACATAATATCATAATGCAAAGTTACTTCAATTAAAAAATATACATGTATCTGTATGTAGAGATATAGATGTAGAGATATAGATATAGATACCAGCAACCAGCACTGTTCTTCCTTTCAGGACAGCCAGTTCAGAGGAGGGGGAGAACTCAGGTAATCTCCACTGTGGAATGCATTTATCCAGCTGGTATAGATAAAACTAAGAATCCAAGCCCCAAGCTCCTCTCCCATGTCAAAGCAAAAGCACAGAATCAGAAGCTAGAGAGAGTTTACATGACTGTCCTGATGGAGCGTCTTGTGAGGTTTCTTTCCTCATCTTAAACCAGCCATGCATCATCAGAGAACCCTCAGCTGCTTGTCCTCCAAATCAGCCACTCCATATGCTGAAGAAGACATTGGTGACTCAGCTCTGATGTTAATTATTAATACAACAATTCCATGTTCCAGGGCAGTCACCTAAAAGTTGGAAACTTTTTATCATGACAAGTGAGAAAGGTGAAAACACGGTTTTCTCCAAAGTCTATGAGGAAATAGGACTATTACATCTAAGTTCATAGTTTTATGAATAGCTCTTGAATTAAAAAGCAATCATATAATCAGAACTAACAGATACTTGTGAAAATTAAAATAGAGAAGCAGTAAAGAGGCTATTAGGATGATGACCCATGAACTGGCATTTATAAAGGCCAGATAAGATACCCAGTGAGTCATGAATTTTCTGTGGACTAGCCATAAATGTAAAACATTTGCAGTTTATCATAATGAAGATGAACATACTGTCCATAGAAACACATAGGAAAGTGACTTGGTTTGACTTGGTTACTTCAAGTCTCAACACTGCATATGAAGAAAAGAAGTAAAATCAGTCCTTGAGACTATCAATCACTTTCTCTATTAAAAAGGTTATAAAACAACCGCATAGGCTTGATATCCTGTGAGGACTTGGTGCCCCTAGGGACCTTTGACACCGAGGGGGGTGGGGGGTGTCTGAGGACTCCACCCCCCAAAAAAAAGCTGATAAAACTATTCTTTGTACTGAAAGAAAAGTAATCATTTCAACTTCCTTACTCTCCATGACAAGAAAGGGAAGGTGAAAACTTTACCAGGATTTATCTTTGTTTTTGCATCTTTACTATTGCCTCTAACATCTTGTGATGACCAAATCAACATTAGAATTCTGAAACCTATTTTTTCCTGTTTTTATTTCAATAGGGAAAATATAATGTGCTTTCAACTAGATTTGCTCTGAGTCTCATTTGAAAAATTGAGCCACTCACACAAAGGCTTAAATAGCTGAACAAATGGTTTAAATGTCTAATTAACAGATTGAAGATTTCCAATTCTTATCAAAAACAGTTTTCATTTTATGATTCTATGTTTTCTTTTTAACAACAAATTCAAAGATTTAGCTGTTGTTTTGACCAAAAAAACAATGGGTTAGGTTACAGGGCTTCTGGGCCAAGCATGATTTAAGTAAAACAATGCGATGTTCATAAATGACATTTAAATAGTACAACCATGACTCATGCCAAAGTCACTTTAATTTCATAAAAAACAACTTCAGTATATTTAAAGGACTTTGGCAAATGTGATGATGACACATGAAAAAAAGAGTCTCTGAAATGAGACATTGACTTAATAATGAAAAAAATCATACCAAGAAGCATTTGTCTACTACTTGAAAATACAATTTAGTCAGTATATTTAGTTCATTTCAATGTTGTGTTTTGGGAGCTCCATTGTGCTGATTCCCATCAGTCCAAAAGGTTAATCACTGGTCACATTTCTTAGTTCATAATAACATGCTAGAACCAGGTAGAACCTTTCATGTTTATAAACAGTCACTATAATGTGTAAATACTTGAGAGATGTTTTAGGCCAGAGCCCTGTATTAGGATAACAAACGTAAAGCCCAAAGAAGTTAATATTAACAATCATTCATCCATCCTGCATTTATGGAGGTGCCTTTACAAGGCTACAATGGAGAAGAGGTTAAACACGGACCCCACTGTCAGGGAGCTTATCTTCTAGTGAAGGTGAAACTTCATTTCAAACAATGTTAAAGTGTGGTAAAGAAAATAAAATGGAGTGATATCAAGAAGATGTGGTACATGCACACAATGGAATACTACTCAGCAATCAAAAATGATAAACTAATGCAATTCACAGCAACATGGATGGAGCTAGAAGGGATTATGCTCAGAGAAATATAAGCCAGAAGGAGAAAGAAAAATATCAAATGATATCACTTATAGGAGGAATATAAGAGAGCCAAATGAGAAATCAGAAGAAGAAAATAGCACACAAATCAAAAACAAAAACAAAAACTAGCAGGCAACCACAAATAAAAGACATTCTGCAGGGTAGGGGGAGGAAGAGGGACCAAAATAGGGGAGAAAAGAGCACAAGGGACTATAGTGATGGTTCATGGTTGAACTGGCGGTGGGAAACTTACGGGGGATACATAATAATGTAAATAAAATAAATTGTATCAAATTAAATTTAAAAAAAAGAAAATGGAGTGATATAAATAAGCTAACAAATGGTGAGGGAAGGCTATTCTGAGGAAAATATCACTTAAATGATGAAAAGGAGTCAGTCACACAAAGATAAGGGGGAAGGAAGAGCCTCCCAAGAGAAGGAAGAGCAGGCACAAGGGCCCTGAGCGTGGCACAGCTGAAAGTGCTCCAGATGAAGCCCAGTGAGAGCGGTCATTTCACACAGGCCCTTGTAGCATGAGTCCAGGAATGCACTGGAGAATTTTAAGTAAGGAACTGACATGATTTTGATGCTTTCAAAAGAGCCCATTAACAATATGTGGAGACCACGCTGAAGGGAAGTGAGCGCAGAAACAGAGAGACAGCGTAGGCAGCCTTTGGAGTGGCCCTGGGGAGCAACAGCAGGGTTCGAATGGAAGAGTTAGCATGGCAGGGACAGAGTGGAAGAATTTCACCTTTGTTTCACCTCCAAAAGGTAGGGTGGACAGGATTTACTTGTTAACTTTAGACCTTAACTCCCCAGATAGATGGAACTGACTACACAGTACCTGACAGTTACTGGGAATGTACTAGGTGTTCCATACGGTGCTAAGATATCTCATTTAATCTTCAAAACAGCCCTTTTGAAGTAGAAACAAGAGAACCTGTATCTTACAGGAGGGAAAACGAGACTGGGGAGACCAGTCTGAAGTAGGAGGCAGAATTTAGAGTTCGGGCCTGGCCACTACCATGGCCTGTTATAAACACTGGGCTCCGCCTTCTGCAGAGGTAGGAGTTCATGTCCAACAGCAGTGCTCATTCTTGGAAATAATTGGGCATTTAAGAAACAATGCTTTTTCTGCCTTCTGGCCTTTTGTGCCTTCCAGCAGTCAGTGCAGGAAGGTTCCCAAGTAATCAAAGAGAGGGAGCCACTTATAGGGCTGTTTTGGAAGCTGCAGTTTGGCACCTACCTGACCAGACCTGGCTAGAGGAGCCAGCTCTCTTTTTGAAAAAAAAATACAGATACTGAAAATTTGGACCATTCATTGTTTAGAACCTCTGCTGACCCAGAGCAAAGTACCTAAGACACAAACTCACATTATTTTTAAGGGATGAGTTATAATTCCTTAAGTGGCTCAAACCCTAAAATTTATTCTTGTAGGAGTATGATTTAATAGTTAAAACTTATAAGCCAGAAAGAAAGAGATTCACTTATAACGGGACCATAAGGAAACCAAATAAGAAAAAGACACTCGGGGTGGGGGGCGAGGGGGCCGGGTGGTAAAGGCACAAAATGGAGTAGAAAAGAACACAAAAGACCACGGAGATGGATCATGGGTGAATTGGTGGTGGGTTACCCAAGGGGAATACAAAATGTAAAAGATATAAATAACAATAAAAATACATATATTTAAAAAAATAGTTAAAACTTAGTCTGCACTTTGCTTAGCTGAACAATAGCGGAAGACACAAAATAGATGAGAGGAAAACAGATAGAGTTGCCATGGGAACCTGGCCATGGGTCATAAGACTTGAGAAGGCTATCGAAAATTCCCGGGAATGTGGAAACAGGGCCAACAGAACCAGCAGGATACCTCCTGTGCAGAAGGCGGACAGGAAACCTGATGTCCCAGCAGATAGAAACCTGCAGAGACTGATTCACCCAGTCATGAAAAATCCCAGGAAAACAGGTTATAAAGGGAACCTCAACCCCTCTTCCTACACACAATAACTCCCAACTCGCCCTCTGCGAGGTGGATATTTCAATATCCACCTTTCTGTTCACTACTCTGGTGAATTCTTTCACTCCCATACCTCCAGTCTACACCCTGATTTCGCTGCAACAAGTCCATCTTTTTGTAACAGGGTGGTCCCCAGGGAACAGCAAGGTTCCATGTTCTCTGCCCCAGCCAAGAAAGGAAGAAGGAAAAGGAAGAAGGGAAGGGAGCAAGTCAGAGACCTGGAGGAGACACATGGAGCAGAGAGACATGTAAAGATGTTGCACTTGCTTCTTGGCCTTCAACTTGTACCAGGGACCTGGGGGACATGGAAGGAGACGCTTGAAACAGATGTGGGTGAGAGACCCCATGGGGAGATTGAAAATGGCCATCTTTATCATTATCTGATTTTGCTCTTGTCCTTCCAGACTTGTCTGGGCCCTCCTGCCCCTTTGCAATGGGTCCCCACCAGAAGGAGCTTGAGACTTGTGGCAAGCTCTCAGGTCTCAGCGGTCCTGCTTTGGGCCAACCCTGCTTGGCAGGGCATTTACCCACAAAGGCTTGGGTAACTTTGGGTGTTAAGTGTGAAAACCATTTTATCTATTATTTTCCTTCTCTTCTCTTTATTGCACAATAATTGTGTCAAAGTTCCTTTCCATTAAAGGTCTTACACACTAGAATATGTTTTGTCTTGATGTGGCAGATGGCAAAACCTATTTAGAGCAGGTCAGTTTGGGGCTCCTCACCCTGCCTGATAATATTTTTAAAGCACTAATATCTGATTAGCCTGCATTATAGTTCATAAAGTATATAAAATAGGACATTATGTGGCAAGTTCTAAAATATTTCACTTTATTTTACTAAATATCCCAAAGTATGTCTATCAAATTATAAAGCATCATTCTAATTCCTATATACTTTCTATTTGAAATAAGTCAAACTAAATTTTGAATACACATCAGAAATTTGTTTTCCAAAAGTACAGAATCATATTATATCAACCTCAAATATCTTTTACTCCTAATTTTAAATATAACCACTATGGTGATATGCAAATATCTCATTTGTTTTTGGTGTATACTTCACTCAGCTACCACTTGACTTCTTAATTTAATTTAATTTAATTAGAACTTGGAAAAAACAGCTCATGTATTTAAAAAGACTGATCCACAAACATATGCATAAAGGAAAGTCATTTTAATTGGGAAACTAGGTACAAAAAGTACCAACTGCTACACCTCTGAGAATTTCTTAAGAAGATTTAACTCCGAGGCTTCAGGCCTGTTTTAAGTGCCTGAAGGGGTTGGCTCTAATCTGAGGGAAAATATAACACTATATTCTTCCCCACATCAAAACTGTGTCACACCCAGCCCTGATTCCAATCTTTGGTTTCCTTAGCTCTCCTCTCATGCAGCAGAGTTCCCAACTCACAACACTCTCACTCCTACTCAGTCTTTGTGCTGCTGACACCAGGAAGACCTTTGGATACCGACTCCAGCTCATCTATTGGATCCAACACATTACAACTCACTCTGGTCTAAACTGAAGTCCTAGCTCCCACCCTTTGGTGTCTCCTTCCCTCCAGGATCCCACATTTCTCCCCTACTACTTTATCAGAACCTCCATTGAGACCTCTTGTACACTGGCCATCCTCAAGTATATCGGTGCAATACCTGGTTCTCTTCCACACTGACCTATTGCTTCTAACAATCTAAGTAGAATTATTCTGTATTGTTCTGAGGAAGAACATGGACTGAAGCCAGACTTCCTGGCAAATAACCATAAATAAGTTAATCAACCTCCCTGTGCCTCAATTTCCTCACCTATAAAATGAAATTAATAATAGTACACCTACCTTCCATGGGTTTTGTGAAAATTAAAGGAAAATATTTGTAAAGCATTTAAACAGGCGTAGCTATTACTGTCATTAATTAATTTAAGATAAACAAGTCTCTTCATAGTGAGGGAACCTGGAAGAAAAGTTCACATCTATACAATGACTTCACTGAGATTTCTAATTTTTAACTGGAGAAGTTAACAAAGCCAATCACAACTTGTTCTACTTTATATTTAACCCATTCATTATGAAAGAACATTTAAAAATAGGAGTTGAAAGTGTTGATTAGATTTTTAGGTTACAGTAAACATTTTCCTATCCTAATATAAACCATTCTAATCCTCATGAGTTTCATGGACATTCTAATTCTCATGAGTTCTACAAATTGTGTAGACAGATAAACTCAGCCATACTGAGATAAGGCTAGAGATCCCCTAAAATAGAAGTGCAAAGTTAGAGACTTCCTTTGGGTGGCTTATTTAGAGTACTTGAGGAAATCAAATCTATATTATTATTATTACAAAATTTCACAATTTTTCATTTTTTTCTAAGTGTGGACACTAAGAGTTTGAGACCAGATAGTGAGCTCAGCTCCCAGCTCTACCACCTATTTGCAAGTGTAAGTAGGCAGACTACTTGCCAATGTAGTTACTTTTCTGTGCCTTAGTGTCATAATGTATAAGAATAGGAGAATAGTAAGAATTGTAAGCAGTAAATGAGGTATTGGATGTAAAGTGCTTAGAATACTCTCTGCCATACAGAAAGCAATCAACTAAGCTCACTATTGTTATAAGCAAGTCTCTCATGTCTGTAAACAGTATCAGCTTCTCAAGGGGTCAGTGTGGGGTCACCACAGAGGGACATTTTCTGAGGGGCCAGCAGAGCCTCCTCATATAAACATTTCTCTCCTAAACCCCATCCACTTGACTTTTACATGTGCTGAGGAGGTCCCCAACCTGCAGCACTAGGCACACAAACCGTCTTCTCTACTCTCATGAGGAGAAAGGCCTGACTTCAACTTCCTCAGCACTAGAACTCACCCTGACACCAAGAGAATTCCATAAATGAGCAATAAATAATTGAACACTCATACCTTTAGATTTTTAAGGCATTTGAAATTTCTAGTACCTCATTAAAAAACAAACCACTCCAGAAACTGTTTAGGTTGTTACTAACAAACATCACAGTAGCAACTAGTCTACAAACAGCAGAAGAAAAAATAGTAATAGTTCTCTGATTACACTTTCATACATTTCAAAAACATCCAGTCCCACCATCGCCTAACAGAAACAAAATCTGCCCACAGAAACACAGTCCACAGTAAACTCTGTCTGAAAAAAAAAAAAAGCAAAACTTACTTTAAAAATAAAAATAGGTTTCTAAAATACTTACCTTGCCTCATAAAGGAAAGGGCTTTTTCTCTCAAATTCTCTGTCAATTGTTTCTTTTTAGTCAGGTAATTCAAAATATATATGTTTGGAGCAAAATTTATCATGTTCTGTTCACCACAGCCATAAGGCATCCGAATCAGCGAGGCTAAGCCATTGATGGAAGAACCAAGCACATCTCCTGAAAGCACAAGATGTTCAGTATATTCAGAAAACACTCAATAGTGGCACCTGCTGAGACAGAGTCTTCCACTGAGTACAGAGGAATCCAATATTAAAGCAATAGGATTATTCCAAGCACAGAGGAGAAACTTTCTATCAAGCCTTTAAGAAGACTGTCAAATAAGGGATAAAACAATGGTTTTGAACTTGATGATTATCTGAAAAGTAAGGAGACTTTTAGTTCAGTTAAGGACATTGCATACAATAAAAAAAAATTTTAAATAGCGCCTAAGGAATTGACTGAAAGATCATCATTCTCACACAGGAAAAGAATTTTGTTATTAGTATCCTCATATAAATAAAACTTTATTCTGATTTCTTACCAATACACTACAAATATTTGAAATACAATTTTTTAAAGGGCAGGAATTACAGTTTTTCTTTTTTTTTTAATAGATATTTTATTTATTTTTTGTTATTCGTATCTTTTACATTATTGTGTGTTCCCCATAAGTTACCCACCACCTGTTCACCGTTGGAGCCATCACCATAGTCCTCCATGCTCCCCTCTTCCCTCCTCTTGAGCCCTCCCCCTCCCCTCCTTCCCTGCTGAAGGTCGCTTTCTTATTTGGCTCCCCTATATTCCTGTTATAAGTGAAACCATTCGATAATTTTCTCTTTCTTTCTGGCTTATTTCACTGATCATGATCCCCTCTAGGTCCATCCATGTTGCTGCGAATTGCATGTGTTTGTCTTTTTTGAATGCTGAATAGTATTCCATTGTGTATATGTAACACAACTTCTTGATCCAGTCATCTATTTTTGGGCATTTCGGTTGTTTCCATACCTTAGCTATTGTAAACAGTGCTACAATAAACATGCGGGTGCATGTATCCTTTCGGATTAGTGTTTTTGTGTCTTTTGGGTATATTCCCAGTAGTGGTATTGCTGGGTCATATGGAAGTTCCATTTCTAGCAGTTTGAGGAAACGCCATACAGCTTTCCATAGTGGTTGGATCAATTTGCAATCCCACCAGCAGCGTAGGAGAGTTCCTTTCTCTCCACATCCTCGCCAACATTTGTTGTTGCCTGTTTTATTAATGTGCGCCATTCTCACTAGCGTGAGGTGGTATCTCATTGTGGTTTTAATTTGCCTTTTCCTGATTATAAGTGATGTTGAACATTTTTTCTTTTTTTTTAATATAGTATTTATTTTTGTTATTTGTATCTTTTACATCATTATGTATTCCCCATAAGTTACCACCACCTGTTCACCCGTGGAGCCATCACCATAGTCCTCCGTGCTCCCCTCTTCCCCTCTTTTGAGCCCTCCCCCTCCCCTCCTTCCCTGCTGAATGTTGCTTTCTTATTTGACTCCCCTATATTCCTGTTATAAGTGAAACCATTCGATATTTTTCTCTTTCTTTCTGGCTTATTTCACTGATCATGATCCCCTCTAGGTCCATCCATGTTGCTGCGAATTGCATGTGTTTGTCTTTTTTGAATGCTGAATAGTATTCC
>PVIJ01009069.1:38479-69537 GCA_004024925.1 Scalopus aquaticus | reverse complement strand
CGGGTGAATTGGTGGTGGGCTACCCAAGGGGAATACAAAATGTAAAAGACATAAATAACAATAAAAATATATATTAAAACAAAACAAACAAACAAACAAACAAAAACAAATATACATGCATTTGGTCTTTGGCCCCTTTTTCTGACACAGAGCTCCTACAACCTTTGGAGTTTTCTGAGTGATAGGAGTGTCTTTTATTATTGATAAGGAGTTCCCTTTGACCACACCTGAATTCATACTATTGTGTTGACTCAAGGTGGATCCTCTGGAATACTTTGAGTGGGGACTGATGTTCAGAGGAACCAACCATGAGACTAAATGATCAGAATCTTTTGCTCCAACAACAAAATCTCTGGGGTATGGAGGGAAGTTGGAGATTTCCAGTTACCAAAGGGCAATGATTTAATCTAACAAGTCTATGTACTGAAACTGAAACTTCCACTGAAAACTCTGAAACATTGAAGCAAAGAGAAGTTCCAAGTTGGTGAACATGTCCATTTTCTGAGGGTGGGGCATGCAGAGTCCACATGAGCATGGAAGCTCTGCTCCCCACTCCATCTCCTTGCTCTATATGTGTCTTCCATTTGACTTTTCTTAAATTGTATTGTTTTTAATAAAACTGTAATCATAACCAGCACTTTTCTAAATTCTGTGAGTCATTCTAAAGTACTATCAGACTTGAGGGGGCACATTGAAATCCCTGGATTTATAGTCAGGTGGCAGAAGTGAAGGTAATTGTTTGGCTCCACTATAGATGACCCTGAAATGGGCACAGCTCTTATGAGTCTGCACTAATTCTGAGTATCATTTGTCAGAATTAAAATCAGTTGTCAAATATGCAACTGTTGTCTAGAATTGGAGAATTGATTGTTGTTGGATAAAGACAACATAATGCTCCAGTAACCAACTCAAAACACAGAAACAATTCTGCCAATTATTATGCCCTAGGATCTTTAATTTCCCATAAAACTGAGCATCATTTTTAACAAACTAACTATAAAATGGGAAGAAAATATAACAAGAAACCTAAAATGCCCTCCAAAAAAAGCTCAGAAGGAAAAATTTTTACCAAAATTGGATTTAATGATTTACCAGCATTGAAAGCATAAAGCAACTGCATTTGTTCCAGCTATCACCAATAGAGTTACATTTGGTGCACATATTGCAATCAAGAGTATTTGAAAAAGTATTTTACAGATTATAACTTGTGTTCCTTATGAGTGGACTGACACAGGTGTTGTCAGAACCTGATGTTGTCAGAATAGAGGGAAATAGCTGAATTTAAAAACAAAAAGAAACTCAGATAAATTTTGATATGTTGATATAACACTATCTACTCATTCATTCTTGACAAATAATAAAAGTCTTTATGGAATGTGTCACTTTTCTAATATTCTGGATACCTGCTCATTAGAATGGAAATAGTGGGAAATGAGTGGGATCAAAGAACACCCATCCTCTGTTCAATAACTTTCACAGATCAAGTCAATTGACAAACTCTTCCATGGATAATAAGGGAAGAGATATTATCCTGACTTCTGAGCAATGTTAGAGGTTATCAGACCTAACCTTTCCTTTAAATCACTCTGGATGTTGACAGAGGCAATAAGATGTAACTACCTCCTTCATGTCTTCAACTGAAATAACAAGGGTGGCCCTTCTTCCTGTCTGACCTCTCTGAAGAGTGAATCCAGTACTTAATTGGTGACTATGGAAGCTAAAGAAAAACATTGCAAGTCAAATGTCCCTTGCTCTAGACCATTCAATTCCTAGAAATGGCCCTGAGTGTCATAGGAAGACTAGAGACAATAACAGCTGAGGAAGTTCAGGGAGTTTCTAGTAATGTTAGGCAGGGGAGAATTAAGGAGTGATATGTGAGTTAAGCTTGGCAACTTGGAGCCCACATTAAAGCACTGAATTTCTCAGATGATTAGCTTTGTTCATTTCTAATTTCTTTCTCTTCTGAGCTATGTCTCTTCTCTTCTGAGAGAAGAGACAACAAAACAAAAATATATGGCAATATCCAGCTTCAAGGGACGACATTTGATGGAATAAATAGTGACATGCTAAGAATCAACTTAGTGGTTGAAAGTTCACAACTACTTGAGTCTGATGTGGAACCATGACAGGAAGGAGAGTGTGAGCAACAAGACAAGTGGAGTCAGCCGTTGAGGGAGGCCTCTCTGATGACTGAGATACCAACCATTTAAAGTTCTCTTAAGAACAGGTCATCTCACTGAATGAAAAGAGTGGAGTAATGTTTCAATGTTCAAAGGTAAAGTTTTCACCTTTAGCCAGCTATCTTTAACCACCTGTCCATGGCTAGGTGAGCAGGACTGATTCTGTTGACAATGCACAAGGGCTGCATCCAGCTCAGGTCTCAGTGTTGGAGAGTCAGACCCTGTCCCTCCCTGGTCTGTTATGGTCACTGTCCTGGGTCTGGTTCACTTATATTCACACTCTTCTAAAACATGGTGAACATGTTTCTACATGCAACATACGGGATAGTGTTTCTACATCCCTCATATGGGATAGTGAAAACAGGGAGCAAGTGGATTCTGAGTAAGCTGGTTCAAATATACACATTTGAATGAAATATACACATTTGAATGAGTATATTTAGAGGTGAGGATTAAAAATGTACTACCTATGTATGAATTTTTGAAAGTTATAGGAAGATGTGCCTCAGTAAAATAATAGAGTACATGTAAGAAATACACAGAGGATAAAGAATTTGTTTAAGATTGATGAAGCATAAGTGGAACGTGGGTGCATAAGTAAAACAAAATTGATTATTTTGAATACATCATAGAGATAGTACTGAAAAATGGGATATAGATGATACTTGAGTAAAGATTATGAATTAAAAACATGTAAGTGAGAAAACTGAAGTTCAAAACCAAGTTCAGGGAAAATGAAGGGTCGATTGCAACAGGCACATGGTGGAACAGCACTGAGGGACTAGCAGTGGATGGCCCTGGTACACTTTAGATGATAACCAGCACCCCACAGACAGGAGGGGAGCCCCCATCCAGGTGACCAGACACCCCAGGGACAAGACTGGATCTGCCACAGGTTCTCCTCTTGCCTCTTCCTGACTGGGATGGAGAAACACTCAAATGAACCCATGAAAATCTTGTGCAGTTTTAAAATTTCAAAGCATCTGTCTTTTTTGGGAACAATCTATACACCTTTCTGTCCACTAGAATGCCTCTCATTAAAATCAATATGAATTTTCTGCATTAAAAGGTAATGATAGTTCACTATTTACTTTTTTATTTAAATTCAATGTATTGAGCTTATTTTAATCTATTTGTTGTCCAGCAAGTACATGTGTTCTCAATTAGATTATTTTCTAGTCAGCCTTATCTAAATATAAAATTCCCATTAAAGAACTGGTATTTAATTTGAAGAGTTCAAACACAGACATAAACAGAAGAGCATTTGTTAAAGCCAAAAGCATTTCATCACTCTGCCCCAGGTAATGCAGCTGGCTGGGTGCAGTAGGACCCTAGATTCCAAGTCTCTTACTCCAGGTTCTGACAGTAGTGGGCAGCACATGCACTTTTCTTTTCTAGGCTCAGCTTTAGAAAGTGTCTTGTAAAACTGAATAGGAAACAACAACAATGTAAGACGTCACTTTTACATTGTTTACAGTTTTATATAATTGTATAATTTTCCCTCACAAATCAAAGATAAAATTAAAAAAAGAGAGACTCAGAAAAGCAGAAACAGAAGGATAGGCTGATGTGAGATAAATTCTAAGGTCTTCAGGTCCAGGAAATAGGAAAAAAAGCTGCAAGCGTAGGAATATTTTGTGGAATAAAGTGATTTCTTATTTAGGCTGTAAGTAAAGAAAGCAGTTCCTCCTCCTCACTCACCTGTGCTTGGCCAGGGCAGCAGGGCTGAGAGCAGGATAGTCCCGATGACCTTGCACAAGGGCTGCATCTCAGTTTGGGGGTCTCAGCATCAAAGAATCACACCTCTGCCCTCTCATGCACTGTCATGGTCACAGTCCTAGGTCTGGTTCCCTGATATTCAAATTCTTCCTAAAACACTGTGAACGTGATTCCTGAACACAAAACTGAGAATACCTGATGGGAAAGTGAAAGCAGGAAGTAAGTGGACTCTGAGCAAAATGACTCAACCTCTTTGATACTAAAAGGCACAATAAGGAAAGAAGAAATGTAAAGCAGAATTACTGATTATATGAAGAAGCAAATAATCTATCGTATTGATACTGAATGCAAGCCTCAGTTTCCCTCAGTCACTAAAAGGAAGCAGAGTTTGAGAAGGAAAGTAATTTGTTGACAAACTGAGGAGGGCAGCAGACTCATGTCTGAAAGACCACCGTCCTGCTTTTTGGCAGAGTGCAGGGTTATTTATACAAAGGAATTAAAAAGGGGGTAGATGTGCAAGAGTCTACAATGGGGAGATAGGAAGGGTCAGCATGTCCTTTTGATGCAGGCATATGTAGATTTAGGTGGGTGCCAGCTTGCTTTGTTAACACCTACTGTTTCACTTCCTTATTGTCTTCTTAGGAATGTCCTTCCTTTTCCTTAGACTGCAAGAAGGCAAACTTGCTAAATGCAACAGATAGGAATGCTTATCTGATATGGCAGGAAGAGAGACTTGTCCTGTTTCACTGGACATCAAATGAAGAAAACTCTCACCCTAAACTATTCATTTCCATTTCCAGACTGGGCAGCGAAGAGGTTGTGGGGGTGGACTGCCTTGAGTAATTACTATATTTTCATTTTGGACACAAGACAAACTCCAAAAGTGTCACATAACAAACAGGGACTTGTGCAAAAGTGCAAGAGTTGCAAAGGTTCGCTATCTTCAATATCCTACAGAGAGCGGGCATTTCAGTGGAAATATGCTCCAGTAGAACTAATCTTGCCATTTCTTTTTAAAAAGATTTATTTATTTATGCATGCAAGAGTTGGGATGCAGACCAGAGGTGTGAGGGGTGTGAGTGTGAGAGGATTCACCAGAGACAGAGTGGGGAGGAGAACAGGCAGATTTACTGAAATACACTGCTGAAGGGAGCAGCAAGCAAGACAGGAGAGATCTGCTGCGCCATGCGGGAAGCTCCATGGCTGGGGATCGAACTCATGCTGCAGTGGCTGCCAATAGCTTCAGAGTGCTGAGACTTAACCCCTTGCACCACCAGGGAAGCCCTAATGTCATCATTTCTTCCCATGTTTTTGGTTGCAGGGACAGGAACAGTATTGCTGTAGAAATATTTTGACTATAATATTTAAAGCAACTTCAAAAGTTTAAATGAAAAACTCTAACATGAAAAATGATTAAATGCATGAACAGCTATCATTTATGTTTGCTCTAAGGCAACTATATACAGATGACTTATATACATAGATATAAAATGATTCATAAATACATATAATATCATTGGCTGTGAGGAAAATACAACATAAGATGAAAATGAGATATTGCTACATATCTGTTGAAACAACAACTTATTTTTTTACTTGTTACTTCCTGTTGCTTTTTTTAAATTGTTATTATTATTTATGTCTTTTACATTATTGTGCATTTCCTGTAAGTTTCCTACCACCAATTCACCTGTGAACTGTCACCATAGTCCCTTGGAAACAACAACTTATTTTTGAATAACAATAGCAATACTGGTAAGAACACAGAAAAATAAGATTAATTAATCATAAATTGCTAATGAGAATGTAAAAAGATACAGCTATATTAAAGATAATTTTGTAGTGCTTAGTGAAACTAAATATGCAACTGCCACTGACCCAGTAATTATATTTCTTGGACATTATTTTAGAGCAATCAAAACTGATGTCCACATAAAAAATATGCACAAATGTTCCTAAAAGCTAAATTTATAACAGTAAAAATGCTGCAATAATTGAAATGTTCTTCAGTGGGTGAGTAGCTAAACAAACTATGTATCTCCATAGTATGGAATACTACTCATTAATAAAAACGATTACATTATTTATACACAAAACAACATGGATTAATTTCAGTGGAGCTATACTATTAAAGCATCAGTGAAAAAAGTTTCATATGGCATAAGTTTATTGATATAACATTCTTTAAAGGATACTAGAGATGGAGAATGACTTAGTGGTTGACAGGGCTCAGGTACTGGTAACAAGTTTAAGGGATGGAGTGGAAGGTATGTATGGCTAAAAAGCAGTAGCACATGAGATTTTTAGGTAAGTGCAGAAACAGATGTGAGAATCCTAGTCCTCATCCCACTCACCCGAGCCTCACCAGAGTGTTCTCTAAGGAAATCATTCTCTCCCCCATCCCCACCCAACACTTGCCTGGTTCATGGTCAGCAAGTTGGAAAATTGATGGGAGTGTATAAAAGTGAAGTATATAGATATCTTGGTTGTATCTTTTGTGGTTTCGCTTTTTATTTTAAAAAGTGGGAAGTTACTAACCTGAAAATGATTTGTAGTAATAAAGGTGAAAAATTAAAATATTGATTGCCAGGACAAAAATATTTGTATTTACTCTTAGGTTGTCTTTGGCTCTTTGTGCCATGTTCTGTAGACATTCAACTCTTTCACACTTTTCCTGGAAAAGCATAATACTTTCAGCTCCTCCTCCATCATTTGTTGTAATAAGAACATTTCAACTTAGTGATTAAAACACTAATCTGTCTATGGATGTGGCACCTTAATATTGATATTCAACAAATGATATCAGCAGAACAACAGGTTTTCATCCACTGGTGAATTTTTGCTAATAATCATAGTGATTATTATTTTACTAATAACCATAGGGAAATCAAAGGAAATTCTTTATTAAAACAGATTTTTAGAGAACAGATTGGTGATTACCAGTGGGTAAAGGGGGTTGAGAGATGGGTGAAATGGGCAAAGGAGGTCCACTGTTTGGTGATGAAACCAGACTTTTGGTGATGATTATGATGAGGTAAAAATAGATATCCAATTATAATTATAATATATACCAGAAACTTACATAATGTTATAAATCAATGTTACTTTTATAAAATGTATTAAAAATAATCAAAATTGTAGGGGCCTCCCCGGTGGCGCAGCGGTTAAGCGCTGCGCTGTGGAGCTGTCGGCAGCAGCGAAGCGAGTTTGACGCCCAGCGGGGGAGAATCCCATATGGCGCGGCAGACCTCTGTCCTGCCTTGCCCGCTGCTCCCCTCAGCAGTGTATTTCTGATCTGCCTGTTCTGCTACCCGCTCTGTCTCTGGCCTGTACCCCAGCTTGTATGTATAAATAAAAAATAAATCTTTAAAAAAAATAATCAAAGTTGTAGACTGCTATCTTGGGATAATGTTTTTGACCCAAAACATCTATATTTAATACACTACGTCTATTTCTATTATCTCTAGAAGATGCAGCCTCAGCTAAAGAAAAAGATGCAATACCAACCTTTTATCCTCTCTGAGCCAACCTAGATCTCCTGGGGTCATAAGTGTTAAAGACAAAAATAGGCATACTTTTTCCAAACAAAGAGAGCAGACAAATTCAAACCAAATTCAAACCAAACAAATTCAAACATCAATTCAAACGCTGAAATTTAAATTGCTACAGTAATATTAATGACTGGCTAGAAAGTAATGGATCAAGCATAACACCTACTAAGTTTTATGATTTTTCTGACAAAATACTATGATCTATGACCTTGAAGTCCAGTTTCTTAAGCATCTTTAACAAGCAAGTAAATTAATTTTTCTATAAATTAGCTAATAACTTCCATAAAGCAAAAGTTAAAAATATTGTTTTTATTCTTTGACTTAGATAAGACCAATTGAGCAGTGAGCTATGAGTGCAATAAATTCCACACATGTTATTGCAGCATTGCTTAAAATAGTGAGATTCGAAGTAATTCCATAGAAGCAATAGCTAAATAAATCACAATATACCTGTTTTTTTGAATACCTTTTATAAATCTAAAATAGTAAGTTAGGATTCCTGCATAATCTATATAGGATGGAACCTGTTGCCTGTTCATACTTTAAGTCTATGAAGATGGCTTTTCTCTCTTGCCTGCTAAAGGGAAGGAAGTGGGAGGGGGATCCCTCAAAAGTTTACATGTTCACAAGATGGAAGGACAAGTATTACATAGTATTAGCTCCAGCACCATGCAAGCACACAGTAGTTCCCAATACATTTGTTTGGCAAATGTACTTTGTCATTTGTCACATCCAGTTCCTAAAATCCAGCTCCTTACATCTCTTCAGGCGTTGAAAATTAACTACTTGGATACATTAATTTGCACATGAATGGAAAAGAGTTAGGATAGGGAAAGTTTCCTTTAGTCTAATAAGTGTATTTTAAGTATTCAAGAGAATTTTATCCTAAGACATCATAACAAACCCTCCACACCTTATGGTTATGCTATTCATAAAGGTCATTAAACAGGGCAGCACAAAGGAGAGACTTTGCAGAAGGAGTTATATAATGCTACTTATTTTCATTAATCCCATTCCCCATGTCACACCAAATAAACATATACCCGGTTAAAATGTGCTTGCTATGTAAACACATTTCAAGGGAAGTTCCTTGGTGCCCCCTTTCAATAAGATTGCATTTTCTAAACACCTCCCAAAGAATAAAGACTAAACAACATCAAGCAAAAAAATAAAAACAAAACAAAAAACAAAAAGCATGCCCCATCCCCCCCAAAAAAAACACAAAAGAAAAACAAAAAATAAAAATAAATAACTCTTATATGGGAATTCTCTCACAGCACAAAATAACTTCCAGGGCAATTCTGTTCAGTCAAGGTTATGGCTTAGGCTCCACTACTGTACACATCATTATTTTTCACAAAGGAAACTTGGACACCAGGGTTAACAAGAAGCAGGTTTACTACACCGGCACTGACTCAGTGGATTCGCATCCCAAAGCTGAAAACCACTTGTAGAAAGTCAGGGGCTTATATAAACTTTTAGTTTTTACAGGGTTCTGGTGGGTTTGCACGATCAGATATGACGTGGCTACATATAATTAGATTCAAAATACATAGTCAGGTTTACATTACTTCCAATACATTACTATTTCTGCTGATGTGCAACAAGATGTGAGGCTGTGGGAAAATCTCCTACACCCCCTATCTGGAACAAGCAGTCAGAATTTGTTTCTTCCTTTGCAGGAGTTTTCGGAGCCCTTGTGTCGGGGGAGCTCGCATCCAAAGATATGTCTCACCACCATGACAAAACTGGAGAGGGCTGCAGTGAAGGCACTCCCAGAAGGCTATCAGAGTAGTCCAATGGGCCTCAGTGGTTCATCTGGCCAGATATTCCTAGAGTCTCAGTCAGCTTTCCCCAGGAGCTTTCTAACAATTTTCCTGAAGTTAGGATGTGGGTGAAGAGGCAAGGTCCAGAGCAGCACAGAGAGGCTGGTCTCACTCCAACTCTTTTGCCAACCTCTCCAGTACCTGCCAAGTATCTGTCCCTGTCGCTGTCACATCCTCAGGAGATGCCACATCTGCTTCTCCTCACCTGTGTCACTGCTGTTGCTGGCGCTCCCTGCTAGAGACATCCTGCACCAACTCCTACTCCTAAGGAGAAGGGTGCCAGGCAGGAGCAGGTATCTGGGTACCCCAAAGCTGCTGACATAAGGCCTTGTCTGTGGAGGGAGCCTGTGTCCAGTGGGCCTAGGGGCACTCAGGGTGAGGGACTATACTCCCAGGGTTTTGCCAGGATTGGGAAGATAGGCACTCTGGACTGGAGGGGGAGGATATTAGGTACTGTCCTTTGAAATAATCACGGCTATGAAAAGTTTAGCAAAGGAGAAATTTATTGAAAAGTTTGTTTATAGTAAAAGTGAAGACCAGGATTAGGAGGCCAATATTAGATATTTTTGAGTGACTGGTCTCCTCCCTAGGAATTTTTGGCCTCTATTTGTATAGGTAAGTTACAGGCACAAGAAGAATACATGCTGCCTTTTTTTAAAGCATAGAAAAATAGATATTTAGTTAACTTTTAATATTAGTTTAATTTTTAATATTTTCAGGTTTAGGGACATCTCCAGAAACAAGCTTTATTGGAGAAACCCATCCCTAAGGCAGGACAAACATCTAGAGGCAAGATTTGGTCATATGAAGTCATTCACTTCTCATTACATGAAATCCTCCTCCTCTATTATCAAAGCCCAAGGTCCTTAGCACAGAGTATAACCCTGGTTTGTCCATTTATGCTAGAATTTACAACCATGTGAAACTCCAGATAGTTGTAATTCAATTGGGTCTTTTCTCCTACTAGTCTTTGTGATGTTAATTATTTGCTCACCAGCCCCAGAAACCCAGAGGGATGGAGGAATACTCCTCTACTCCCCCAGCACAACACAGTTAAGTGGGCTCAGGGTCTCTGGCTGTGGCTGAACCTGTTGATTGTGCTGAGAACTGCTTGGTGGATGGGGAGGTCTAAGGAGGGAGCAGCTTGATCTGGAGCGATGGCATCTCTGGACATTTTAAGATGCTAATAAATGGCACAGCCAATTTGTTAGTCAGTTTGTCAGTTTCTTACAAACATATGCTTAACAGAAATCAAACTACTCTGCTTCTAGGTGCCACTCAGCAAATGAAAACTCATTTTCCCAGAAAAGCTTGTAAATGGATGTTTAAGGCAGTGTATTTGTATTTACCCAAATGTAACTTCAGGAGGTAAGTGTGTGACCAGAAGGTGGCCTATCCCATTATGGAGTTCTGAGCACCCAGGAGGCGAGGATAGCGATATCAGGACAACATGTGCAGCCTGAAGACTTGACACCAGGTGCACGAAGGCAGACTCAGGATTCCATTTGCACAGCTTTCTGGAAAAGCCAGAACTCTAGGATTGGAGAAGATATCATTGTTGACAGGGACTGGGGTGAAGGAGGGGTCAGAGGTGGTTATGGATGTCATTACGAAGAGTCAGCCAAACAGCTCCAGCCTCCAGAGATGATTCCAGGAAAGAGACTTGACTCACACCAACATTGGGAAACTACTGAAAGTGACTGACATGGAAATTTTAGTGGGTCATGGAGCATGCTAGTGGAGGAGACACGCTTGATCACCTGCTGTACCGCGGTCACATGAAGAGAAAGAGGCTTGAGCTGATGCTGGCAGGTAGTGTTCACCATAAAATTCTGCCACCAGGGGGAAACCAGAGAACCAGCTTTTGACTGATTCTCTGAATGTCAAGGTCACAGACTTTGACTCCAGCAATGAGTTCATGGCCAGCTATAAGCTGAACACTCTGTGGCAGCACTCTCCTCCTTCTCCATTCATGTGGCCCCTCTGGGGTCAGAAGCTTTGCTGTGGATGTGCAGAAGTGGAGGCATCCTTTGTGCAATGGTCACTAGGTCCATGCCTTCACCTTTGAAGAGCGACAGCAGTGGGCACTGAGCAGACTATACAACATCCCCCTTTACCTGTCTGGAGTGCGAAAACCTGCCATGGAAATTGTTCACTCTCAACCCCAGGGAGTTGCGATTTGAAGGACATAATGAAGAACTCAGGGATGAATATCAGTCATGAAGAGGAGCTAAGCTCTTCTATCAAGCCACTCCCTGAGCACCAGGACTCAGAACTGAGGTGAGGTTATCGAGGACTTGATAGGGCTGGAAGTAGGATGAACTGATAGCCAAGTACCTGCTCATGGGCTACAAGAACCCTGGGTAGAGGGCTGGACCATCACTGCGAAACCCTTGCCTTCAGCTGAGCCCAGCGGCTATAGCCCTTCTTCATCCTGCACTCTTCAGCCACAAGTCTGGACATGTTAAAGGGACTTCTCTAAATGGAGACAAAATAGTACTAACTAACAATAAGCAAGCATATAAAAGAAGAAATCTCACTAGAAAAAGTAAATATACAGTAAAAGTAGTGGATCAATCATTTATAAAAAAGTATAAATAATTAAAAGATAAAAGTATAAAATTAACTACAGTTAAAATAATTTGTCAAGGGATACATATAAAAATGTAAAATGAGACATCAAAATATGAAATGGGGGGGCTAAAACATAAAATTTTGAAATGTGTTTAAGTTTCAATGGCTATCAATTTAAAACAGAATATTATCCACATAATACAACAGAAACTTATAGTTAATACATAAAGGAATGTAAAAGGAATTAGCATACAACTAAAGAAAGCCATTAAACCTCAAGGTAAGAAAGAGAAGGGAACAGAGAAATCACATAAAAAGTCAGAAAACAATGAATAAAACATCAACAAATATGTACCTATCACTAATGACTTTAATGTCTATGAACTAAATTTTTCAAAAGACATGGAGTTACTGAATGAATAAAAAACCAAAACATACTATATACTACCTATAAGAGACACATTTCAGGGGTCAGGACATACGTGGACTGAAAAGGAAGGGATGAAAAAAACTTACGCAAATAAAAGTAAAAAGAAAAGTGGTAAAACTATTCTCATATTAGACAAAATAGACTCTAAAGCAAGAACTAAAACTAATAAGGAAAAGTACAATTTATATAATAATAAAGTGATCAATCTATCAGGAAACTATAATAGTCATTAACATATACCAACACAGGAGCACCAAAATATATAAAGCAAATACTAACAGATCTAAAGAGAGAAACTGACAATAACACAATAATAATAAAGGACTTTATCAGTCACATCAATATATTTTCCAGGCAGAAAATCAATAAGGAAACATTGACCTTAATGATGTTAGAAAAAAATAGATCTAACAGATATATGCAGAATATTCCATTAAAAAAGTAACAGAATAGGGCCTCCCTGGTGGCGCAACCGCTTAAGTCTCAGCCTATGAAGCTATCCACAGCGTCTACAGCACAAGTTCATGGCGAGGCAGACCTCTATTGTCTCGCCCACTGCTCCTCTCATCAGTGTACTTCAGT
The DNA here is from genome assembly GCA_004024925.1 of Scalopus aquaticus. Lineage (NCBI taxonomy): Eukaryota > Metazoa > Chordata > Mammalia > Eulipotyphla > Talpidae > Scalopus > Scalopus aquaticus. The sequence goes on along the minus strand of PVIJ01009069.1, from coordinate 56,675 downwards.
CTATGCCTGTTCTGCTCCCCGCTCTGTCTCTGGTGAATCATCTCACTAACCCACACCTCTGGCCTGCACCCCAGTTCTTGTATGCATAAATAAATAAATCTTTTTTAAAAAAAGAAAAGTAGCAGAACATATATCCTTTTCAACTGCACAGGGAGCATTCTTAAGAACAGATCATATGTTGAGACAAAAAACAGGTCTCAACAAATTTATGAAGATTGAATTCATATCAAGCATATATTTTTATAACATTGGTATGAAGTTAAAGATCAAACGATGAAAGGTGGAAAAATGACAAATAAGTGGATATAAAAAATATGGTGCTGAACAACTATTGAGTCAATGAGGAAATCATAGGAGAAATAAAAAAATATTTGGAAAAAATGCAAATCCAAACACTACTTAACAAAATATTTAGGATGCAGCAAGAATAATACTAAGAGATAGTATGAAGAAGAAAAATCTTAAAAAGCAACCTAACCTTATATCTAAAGGAGCAAGTAAAAGAAGAACAAAGCCTTAAGTGAGTAGAAGAAAGGAAATAATAAAATCAAAACAGAAATAAACCAGAAAGAGAAAGATAAATACCAGATTGTGTCACTTACATATGGACTATAGAGAAACCAAAAAAAAGTGTCAAAGAAACTTCAAAACAAACCTTTGAAATATGACCATACATACATCTGAGGCATACAGGAGGAGAAGGTGAGAGGGAGAGAGAAGGAGGGATAAGGATGGGGGGGAGAGCACATTAGACTATGGTGGACCATGGGTACTTTTGTGGGGGGAGCACACTATGGTGACCACACCTGAGGGGAAAAATCCTATACTGTCAAAATATTGACAAGGCAACTGCTGAGGAAGTAGAAGACTGAAAAATGATAGTGAGGATATTCAGTAAATGGGGTTTGAGGGAGACTACTGAACTGCTCTCCAGCATTCATTTTCCCTCTGGGGGCAATATAGTTGCCTGACAGGTTGTGGTGTCAGGTTTGGCCATGGAGTTTGCTTTGGGAGATAATAGGAGGAAGATCAATGCAGGGCAAAGAGCCAATGTGTATATTCGTGTAGCTAAGAGATTATCTTCTCTCTATAGCATCAACCAGGGTTACCTAGGTAGAGGGGAGAGCTACTCATGTGTAAGAGAAAAAAAATTAAAAACCTTTGTGACAATAAGATTGTTTGTGATACCAGCACCAACTAGCCTATCATATTAATGTGTCACCCTCTTGTCAACTCAGGGATTTGAGGCAGGAGCTCCTACTTTTTCACTAAAATGGTTACTCTTTAACCTGAACTGCTCATTTAGTGAGTATAAAGGTCCACACATTAATATCTTTCACAGGGAAGTGCAGGTGATGATTTTTCTCCTGTGTTAAAACTGTGTAGAAATCTGGGTCATCCTATTAAAGTATCAGGGTAAGGGAATCCATCACCCTGACATTCAACAGCCTTGAAGTTGAAATTTCCAGAGGAGGTGACACAAGTCATATGCTGATCAGGTCTGTCTGGGCAGATGCAGGAAACATTCTGGAAGGTTTTCAGGGGCTGTGTGTGATCACATCCATGGATCCATGTTCATTTACAGGCCCTTGTGTCTGGGACACAAAGTTTTAATGGAAGATGATTCAGCTGATTCTTGGGCCATTTGAAATATTAAAAGTAACTCAACTTCAAGGCTACTGTCACTTTTTGTCAATTACTTTAATTTCTCCTCTTCTCCAGATGATATTGAAATATTTCAGTGGTGTGTAACACCCACAATTCCTTTATCTTCTCTAGATGCTAGAATTTTAGATTGTATGAAGTTTCTAATTCCTAATAACACTGTACTTCTACTATTGTTAAATCCTGGAGCTAAGGGTATTAAAATATATAACTAAAGAAGTAATTGTTATTTTGAAAAAACATAAATTTTCCTAAGTATAACAAAAAATTAAATATGAAAGAGCAAATAAAATGCATTGCCTAGAGAAACAGAAAATCTTCCTAGTCCTCTTTTCCAGTCACTATTTTTCTCCAACCCCTGAAGAAATCCATCACCCTGACATTCAACAGCATGAATTAGTTCTTCTTGTTTTGTATATTAAATGAATGGATTCATACAGTATATAGCCTCTGTCTCTGGAATTCTTTCACTTACTATCATGTCTGTGAGATTTGCACATTATGTTGTACGTTGTTCTCTTTGGTTTCCTTAGTCTTCAGCTAGCTACTGTTGATGGACATTCAGTAACACATAGTCAGGGGATATTAAAAACAGTGATTTTGGTAAACAAATTGCATATTTCTGTTGGATCCTTGCCTAAGTATCAAAGTGCCACATCATAATGTGTGCACAGCTTCAGCTTTGGTAGATACTATCAAAGGGCTCTTCAAAGGTGTTATAACCTTTGAAGGAGGGTCCCAGTTCCCTCATACTCTCACAATTTACCAATACTATCCTGTCTTAGCAATTGAATTTGTGGAATGCTTTCACTTCTGGAAGGGATAGTTCCTTCTGATTGTTTTCAGGGTTACCTTGAGTAACTTGGCTTGTTTACGTTTCCATATAAACTATAGAGTCAGGTTTTTGTTTTTGGTTTGTTTTAGGGTGAAGGGGTGTGGATAGAGACTCCATTATTTTTTCAAATTAAAACTTTCCAATTTACTACTAAAAAAGTTACAACTGATTGGGGGAGGCACAGAGGGAAAACCCAAAGCACATGCTTCTCAGGGAGGTCCTAGTCTCTCTGCCCTGAAGCCACCTGAGAGGAGTAGCTCCTATGCCAGGAGTGCTGGGCATCTTTGTTTACCTCACCACTCAGAGGCATCTCTCTGGGTAGTCATGGTCCTCCCAGTTATCAGATCCTTCACCTGCATCCTCCCTCTTGAAGTCGGAGTCTGAGATCCAGCCTGGATGGTTTCCAGGCCTTGGCTGATTAGCAAGAACTTGTCTGTACCTCTTACATTGGGCCTTCATTCTGGAGCTCTGGTGAGGCCTCTCCTACCACCTGCCTTCATCTGGAAAGGTCATTCTCACCAGACATCACAAAAAAACATGTCTCAACAAAGCATATTTTCTGATCACATTGGAACAAAGCTAGATGTTAACCAAAATAAGCTGCAAAAAATGACAAAATTGGAGATCAAGTTACATCCTACTAAATAATTATTGAGTTAATAAAAATAATAAGAGAAATAAAAAAATACCTGGAGAAAATGCAAATAATGCATACCAAAATCTTTAAGACGCAACAAAAGTGTCACTAACAGTTTATGTGATGAAACAAGAAAAAATCCAAAAAGTAATCTAACCTTACCTCTAAAGGAATAAGAAAAAGAACAAAAACACAAAGTGAGTAGAAGAAAGGAAATAATAAGAATCAAAACAGAAATTAGACCCCAAAAGTAAAGGAAATATCAATGAACCCAAGAGCTGTTTTTTTCAAAAAAAATAAAGAAAAATGTTTAACTTTTATTTAGAATCACTAAGACAAAAAGGCATCAAATCATAAATGAAAGAGAAGTTGCAATGAGACTACTATAAGTGAATTTTTATCATTTTAATTATTATTATTAACTAATTTTTAAATAATACATACATTGTACATTGTAACAAATCATCTTCAATCTTAATGACTTAAAACAGAAATAATCACGCATATTAGTAATATCTCATGATGTCTGTAGTTCAAGCATTTGGGAGCTTGGGAGGAGGTTGTGGTTTTGTCTCTCATGAAAGTGCAGTTCAGTGTTGGATAGTCTGGGCTGGATTATTCGCTTCATGGTGACACATCCTCAAGGCTACTAGCAGCAGACCTCAGTTTTTGTTCCCATGAAACTCTCCACAAGACAACTTGAGTGTCCTCATGGTATGGCAGCTGATTTCCTCCAGAGAGTGATCCAAGAGATGAACACAGAAGTTGCAGTGCCACTTAGAACCTAACCTTGGGTCTAATATTCTGTCACTCATAGCAATTATTCAATAAGACAGTATCTTCAAAGGGGCACAATAACAGGAGGAAAGGAACATTGTGACATATAGCACAACAGAGTGACATATAGCAATCTTAAGTGTAAAAGCAAATGAATTTTGATACATGACTCTATCCAAGAAACTCTCCTCCCCATTAAGATATGGAATATTTCTATTGCTACGGAAAGTTAACTTCTATTATTTCTCAATCTACTTCCACAGAATCTACTTATCTGATTTGATCATGATACATTAATTTCACCTCTTCAAGAACTTCATATATGTGGAAAAATAACACTATCACTTTTGTGCCCAATTTCTTTTACTCAGCCTAACATCTCTGACAATCATCTGTATTATTTAGCATAAAAGAAACTCAGTCTCTTTCAAAGCCAAATAGTATCGCACTGTATGCATGTCCTGAAATGTATCACCATGGAATTTACAGGACCTGGAAAGGGATGATGCACAACCAGAGAATCTACATGAAAACCTGGGCTAGTCTGGTTGTTGACTGGATTTAATTTACTCAATTAAATTTTATCCAACACTATGTTGTGCTCAAGGTACTGGTTTCGTCACAAAGATGGTAATAAAACTGAACATCACATAGTTCTATTCTTGAAGAACTCACAATTTACTGCAGAAACAGAAGCACACAGTCAACCTGGTATGATGCTTGTTGAGAAATGTGGAGCAGAGATTTACCAAGGAAAGTAAGGGCCTAGTTCAGAATCTCAACAACAAATCCAGGAAGGATGGGGGAGCTTTGCATTTCTTAAAACCAAAAGGAATAAATTAAAGTGCATGGAGGGGAGAATGGCCCCATATATGAGGCCATGAGGCCACTGCTTATGTGAACAGTATAAGAAGGGAAAGCAAGGGATCAATCTCAGATTCCTAGAAGACCGGAAGGATTGGGCACTGAGGTAGATCCTCACATCCCCTGACTGCAGCATCCTACTTGGTGGATGACTAAGGCTACCATGGTCCATGAGCGTGACTCCTCATTGTTTCTCAGCCATGAGAACATGATCTACCTGGAGGATGGTAAGGCCATTACGGTTTTTCTTAGTGGGTGGTCCAGGATAAAAATATGGCCTCAAGGGCTTAGTAAAGTTGCTTTTGAAAGTATAGAGAATGGTATAATCTGTCACATTGTAGAAAGAAACCAACCCTTTCTCATATTGCAGAAAAATACCCACTGTCAAAGGGATTTCTGGGACACGAAGACAGATACGGGGCCTAGAAAGTGCCACCAACTCACCAAACCTCATGCAAAGTGTCCAGAAACCATTTTCAGGACTAGCAGAGATGTCCTGTCCTTTCCGGGGAATTGAGCTCAAACACAGCCCTATTGTCCACTTGTTCTTCCCTGCTACACAGACCTCCCAGTAATGCTCACCACTGGAGATCTCCTGACCCAGCACAGCCACCAGAGTATCAAATCGATCAGGATTGTCAGAAAGATCTTGTCTTTCTAAAAGAGAATGCACTGATTTTCCATCATCCGAAACCTGAAGATAAGGGTGAGCCGTGTTTTTATCCAGTAATATGTTTTCTGTAGAAGAAAGATTAGATCAATTAATTATATGAATTAAGACCTTTGTTTTCTAAGACAGCGATCAAAGAAGAGTGAGGGATAAATAAAATTACTTAGAGGATCCTTTTCAAAATTAGAGAGAGATAAAATATACAGATTTCTTAAACCATTGTCCATGATGCCTTCCATTCCCAAATCTGAATTTTTATTTTTATTTTTTGAGCAAAACATCAAACCGTTTCACTGGTAAATTGATTTATATTCATCTGAGTTTCCAGAATAAAAAACTGATAAGGTTAGAAGGATGCATAGCTGCCAGCTTGCAGCTATGTGAAAAATCTTTAATATTGTTTTAAATCTCAGAATGTTTATGAAGTATTTTCACTAGGAATATTATGCTCACTGTGAATAGAGTAAAAGTATAACAGAAACAGATAAAGAAATGCCATGGAGTAAACCCCATCTGCAAAGCACAGAGGAGGAAGTGTGCTCAGTGTGTCTAAGAAACAGGAAAGTATCTGATGTGGCCGGAAGGGAGAAGAGGGGAAAGGAAGGGATGGAGGTAGACAAGACAACAAGAGAGGGATAGGATTACTTAAGTCAATGAAGGCCATTTTCAGGATTCTGGCCTTTTTCTAGATGAGATAGAAGGAATGGAAGGGTAAAAACTGAAGAGAATGAGTATTAGCAAAGTATTTAGTGGAGCTTGGGCTATAAAACAGAGAAATAGGGTAGGAGTTGCCTGGAAATTAGTTCAAGTAGTTATTGCTCTTTACCTCTTTTTTTCTGGAAGGAGACATAACGTGTGTGTGCTGGTAGCAATAAGGTTATGGGCATGAAAGAATTAAAGAGAGGGCAGGAGTAAGAGGAGAGGACAGAAACTGAGTCCCATATTTTATTGATCTTTTCTGACTCTGGAGAGTGGTTGTGAGATTAGTATGATGATTTATTTCCCACTGAACTACAAACTGCATCTCAGTATAGGGTGATTCAATTGTACCCATGCTTTGCAGAGTTTGTGCATTCATTGAAAGGGGTCTTCCTGAAACATAATCTCTCCCATTTATTAACTTGATTCTTATTTTAATGTTTGGCTCATATATTCAAAATAAAATGATTTTCTCAGTATTATAGTATCTTACAGATTATTTGGGTAAAACCATTTGTTTACAACAGAATACCAAACAGGTTAAATGGCAAGCAGTAAGTCATTCCTGGCACTTTGCTTACTTACTTGCAAATTCTCGAACTTTATTCAGACCTACAAATAGAAACATTCAAGGTTAGCTGAATAACTGGCAGGGCAAGGGGTGTTACAAGTAATGGCATATAGCATGGCACTCTTTTGTCATTTTGATGTCACTTACCCTCCACTCCTATGGTGATTCTTCGGGCTGCAGCCAATCAGAGAGAGAAGTAAGTATTTCAAGAGAACAGAGGCTTTATTTTCAATTTAGCATATAAAAGAAACACAGAACTTACCAAGCTCTTTATTGAGTTTATCTAAAAAGTAAAATAAAGAGGTTAAAAATATTAACTCCTGATACGCCAAGAAATTTAATGCCAGGCTTTGCCCTTACATAAATAGCAAATTATCAATGAATATCTCTCTTTCTGTAGTTTGAGGCTCAAAGAGCGAAAGGACAATTTGTCCAAGACATCCATATGAGACACAACTCAGTTTGTTAAGCAAAACTTCCATTAGACTTGTAAACTTGCTTTCTAAAATTCTAAAATGTACATGGGACAATTTCAAGGATAGATCATATGTTAGACCATAAAACAAATCCTAGCAAATTTGAGAACATTAAAATCATACCAAGTATCTTTTCTAACCACAATGTTATGAACATCAAAACCAATAATAGGTAAATTCACATGGAAGTTAATCACATTCCTGAACTACTAATGAATCAAAAGAAATTTAAAGGGAAATTAAAAAAAAGTATTTTGAGAGAAAAATGGTACACAACAAACATAAGAGCACTTAGGACATACAGCAAAGACAGTTCTTTCTTTGCATATTTATAATACTTATGGGTATGGCTCAAAAGTGGAAAAAACAAAAATGTCTACCAACAAGTGGATAGATACACAAATTACATCTACTTAACTCAAGCAATTGACTTCTAATTAGCAATAAATACAAACCACTGATAAACAAAATGATGCATAATCTCAAAATAATTATGAAAATGACATAAGCCAGCCCTCCCCAAACTGTATGATTGCATTTATATAGATTCTATGAAATATAAACTAATCTTTAGAAAGAAAAGAAGGATCATATATAGTATTTGCTCAAAAAGTTTATAGTTAATTAGTACTTACCTTTCTTCCACATTTTAAAATATATAACCTTATGCATCTGAATAGCTAGTGATAAAATTGAGGCGTAGGGGGTGTATTTAGTCAAAATAATCAAAACTCTAAAAGTCATTCATCTCACAAAATGCTTTTATTTTAATCTTTTTCAAGTAATAGTTTGGATGTTCTAAACCCAGAGCATTTCAGGGTGTTTTACAACTCTTTGAATCTCTCCTAAAGTTTTTGGCAAGTTCTTCTGAGCTATAGATAAAAGGACAAGAAAGGTAATAAAGGTGGCTATACTGAAGCATCAAAACTATAGAGTGGAAGTCTGAACTCTGAAGACTTAAAACAGGAGGGGAAAAGAATGAAAATGCACTCATAAATATAGTTTCATATATAACACATGAAGGCTTATATGATTTCTAGTATTCTTAGCATCTGCTGACACTACTTATTGAAACAGACATACATTTTTATTTACATAATAATGATTGTTGAATGTAGACATGAATATAAGGCATGGTGTTGGATAAATAAGACAAGGGTGCCCACTTGGACCACTCCTATTCAACATACCGCTGGAAGTAAAGATAGAGAAATCAGGCAACAAAAAGAAAAAAATGTACCAGAATTATAATGAAGAAATAAAACTGTGCTTGCAAGTGAGTTATTATATACTATAGAAATTCTGAAACACTCAACTAAAAAAAAAAAATTCTGAAACACTCAACCTAACAAATTCAGAAAAGTTGCAGAATACAAAATCAATATAAAAACTAAGTGTTTTGTGTCCTAACAAAAACTTATCTGAAAAAGATATAAAGAAAACAAACTTTGATTCAATAGCATCAAAGACAATAAAACACAGGGAAAATTAAGGAGATGCAAGATTTATACAATGAAAGATATAAGATGTTGAAAGAAGTTGAAATACAAATAAATGGAAAGACATCCCATGTTTTAAAATGAATCAATTAACACTTTTGAAATAGCCAAACAACGAAAAGTCATCTATTGATTCAGTGCAATCCCCCCCAAAATTTCAATGGCATTTCCTAAAGAAATAGAAAAAACAATCCTAAAATTTATACAGAACTGCAAAAGACCCCAAGAGTCAAAGCAATCCTGATAAAGAGCTAAGCTAGAGACACCACAGTTCCTGACCTCTCACAAGATTACAAAATGATAGTAATTAAAAGAATGAGATACTGGCATTAAAAACAGAGACACAATGAAACAGAATGGAGAGCTCAGGTAAAACCTATCCACAGCAGTCAAATATTTGATAAGGGAGTCAAGATACTCAATGGAGAAAGAACATTCTTTTCAACAAATATCAATAATTCTGGGAAAATAGGATAGTCACATGAATGAAATTCTATGTCTATCATATGTATTCAAAAAAATTAACTCAAACTGGATAGAAGATTTAAATGTAAGATCTGAAACCACAAAACATCTGGGAGAAAACACAGAAAAATTTCTTTGACGTATACCTTGGCAATGATACTTGTAACTGATTCCTAAAGCAAAGGTAACAATGAAATGAACAAGTAGGATTATATAAAACTGAAAAAATGTCTGCATTGAAAAAGAATCCACCAACAAATTGAAAATGAGATACAATATTTGCAAACTATCTGTTAAAGTGGGGAAATAAATGTAAAAACCACAGTGAGATATTATCTGACACCTGTTAAATAGACTATCATAAGAAACAAGAAAAAAATTCTGGTTAGGATGTGGAAAAAAACAATCTCCCCAATGTGAAGTATTGGTGGGAACGAAAATTGGTGCAGCCAGTATGGAAAAATGGTATGGAGGGTTCCTCAAAAATTTAAAAAGAGAACTATCATATGAACCAGGAATTTCACTTCTGAGCATATATGTGAAGGAAACAAAATCACTGTCCCAAAGATATCTGCACACCCAGGTTGATGGCAGCATTATTTATAATAATCCAGCCATGGAAGCAACCTAAGTGTCCACAGATGAAAGGATAGATGAAGAAAACGGGAGAGAGCTATATGTATAAGTAGATATGTACAATGCTGAATTCAACTGGAGAACATCTTTGTTGTACACTTACCATTCTCTTTCTCTATTTTTTCTGCAAAAAACAAAAGCATGTTAGAGATTTTCTTTCATACACAGAAAATCCACTTCAGATATTTGTCTCCACTTGACAACAGAAACCTAAGTTCACAAAAATAATGTACAACATGCTAACAATAGCAAACAAGTAAATCAGAAAATTGCTAAGATCTTAAAAGTTTTCATCAAATGTACAATATGTTTGTAACTCTGTGAGGTAATGGATGTTAACTGTAATTATCATGGTAATCATTTTGTGATATATATACTTATCAAATCTTTATAGCATACATTGAAAGCTTACGTGATGTTACATGTTAATTATCCCAATAGAATTGCGGTGGGGGAAGGGAGCAGGGAGAATTAAATTTGAGGTTGATGCTGAATTCAATTGGAATGGGCTGTTATTGAACATCACTTACTTTTCTCTTTCTTTATTTCTTCTGCATGAAAAAAGAAAAAGAAATGTATGTTACCTAGTGTCTTCCTCTCCCTGCTCACAGAAAATCCACCTGATATCTTGGTCCCCAACTGGCTATAGAAACTGTAAGATCACAGACATAATGTATAACATAATGACAGAAGTTAACCAGCAAATTTGAGAGCTGCTAAAGGGTAGATCTTAAAAGTTCTCATCAAAGGTACAATAATATGTTTGTAACTCTGTGAGGTAGTGGAAGTTAACTACAATTCCCATGGTAATCATTTAGCGATATATATATATATATATATACAAATCAAATCTCTATAGCGTATATTTAAAGCTTATATGATGTTACTTGTTAATTATCCCAACAGAATTGCAGTGGGGAAAGGGAGCAGGGAGAACAAAATTTGAGGTCGATGCCGAATTCAGTTGGAATGGGTTGTTATTGAACATCTCTTACCTTTCTCTTTCATTATTTCATCTGCATTAAAAAAAAGAAAAAGCAAAATAAATGTAGGTTACCTAGTGTCTTCCTCTCCCTATTCGCAGAAAATCCACCTCATATCTTGTCCCCAATGACAATAGAAACCATATAATTATGTACACAGACATAATGTACAGCATAATGACAAAAGTTAATCAGCAAATTTGGAAGTTGCTAAAGAGTCGACCTTAAAAGTTCTCATCAAAAGTACGAAAGTATGTAAGTATGTATGTAAAAAGTATGTAAGTATGTAAGTATGTGGGGTGATGAATGTGAACTATACTATTGTGATGATCATTTTGCAATATATATGCATATCAAATCTTCATGGTGTATTTAAAGTTTGCATGATGTTATAAGTGAATTTTCTCACTAAAACTGATGGGGAGAGGGAAATGAACAAAATCTGAAGCAATGCTGAATTTAATAAGCATGGGTTTTTGTACATCACTTACTGTTCTCCTTCACTAATTTTTCTGTGTAAAAGAAAACAAAACAAATGTATGTTAGATGGTGTTTTCTTCTCCCTACCCACAGATTTTTTCCCATCAGATCTTGGTCCCACTTTACAAAAGGAAATGTAAGGCCACAGACATTGGTTCATCCTGAGCCTGACACATAGAAAGATTCCATTTTCTGAATGAAACATTGACACAAACTGAAAAAATATTTTTTGACTTGTGAATATTCACATGGGAAGATACAAAAAGAAATCTCTTCTTTTCTTGTTTATCCCACTGGATGAGGTCTCAAATTTGAAGCCATTGGTGCTAAGTACCTATATACTCTGCACTTTCTATCCATGATCTCCAAAGGGTGAGGTTTAAAACTGACGTTGATATTCTCATTTCATCACAAGAGCTATTAAGTGGAGATCTAGCAAGTGAGAAGAAGAAACTGGAATAACTAATGATAGGTGTATTTCCTTACTGGGAAATGTCACTAGATAGAGGATTTGGGGGTAGAGCTATTTTACCTTAGCTTGGGACAAAGAGGCTGGAAACTTTTGCTACCTCAAATCAAGCAGTAGAAACTTTCAATGAACAACCTTAAATACAAGCATTTTCCCTTGAGTTTCAGAAACAGAGGTCATCATCTGTTCCACAACTTAAATGCTCCAAACCACAGGTGCTGAGCTGTCCTGCATCCTCATGAGCCCATAGCCCTGGATCTGAACCTCATGAACCTCATTATGTTTCAGAGCCCACAGAATGAATTGTAGAAGTAGGGCAAATTGCAATTTCCACAATATGTCTCCTCAACCATATCATACTAGCATATCCTTTTGAGATTTTCAGGTAACAAGTGTCAGCAAATATATTCAGAATTTCCTTTATCTAGTTTTCTAAATAGAAAATAACCAAGTATGTTTGTTGGACAGTGTCAAGTTCATACAAATAAATACTCTATCAACATAGCTATCTACTAAACATTTGAGTAAATGTTACTGTATCACACACAGTTATGAGGATTTTTTTGAAAATAAGGGGAAAAACATCTATTCAGACATTCAAATACACTTTCTTTGGGGGAAGATTTTGATGAATTCCTCAGGGCTCTCCTGCCATTGCCCAGTTCCATTTATGCCATTTCCAGAGGAACTGGCTACTTAAGAACATCCTTATAAAACCCTTCCCTTTACTCCATTCTCTTGCGTAATGTGGAGTCTGGCTTGAAATCTTATGAACAGGCCTATTTCTAGCAGCTAATGGCCAAAATTCTTCACCAAGACCTACCTGTGAGCCAGAGGAGGATAGCAAAGACATGGGGTTTAGATTAATAAGAGATCAATTTACACTGGTAAGAGTTTAATTATAAGACATAAGAGATTCTGCCAATTAAATGTTGTATGGCATTTAAACCCGGACCAAAAATGAAAACAGAGTTCAATCTCTTTGTCCTACATGATTTGGAAAAATAGAGGGCAAAACAAATATGAACGATGAAAAGAAATCTTGCTAATAAGACACACTTTCCCATCCACAGATATCTGTAGACTGGTCACCCTGACCTGCACACAGGACAGGACACGGTCTCTCAAGAAAGGACACACGCCCAGGTCTGTGCCTGCACAGAGCACCTGCAGTGCAATGAGGAGGGGGCACGGCAAGGAGCACTTAGATCCCTGATGGGCTGGTGAGGGGTCCTCAGGCTCCCACAGGGTAAACCTCAGGAACTAATAAAGGAAATAAAAGGTTCTAGGTGGGGAAAAGCAAGGGCAAAGGCCAAGAGAAAAATCAAAACACTAGGAAAACACTCTCCTAAGAAAAAAGGTTGAGAGAGTTAAGAAACAAAATCAACAAAAAAAATATGAAGAAAAAATCACAACAGTAATGTAACCATACATCAAAGTTTATAACATTTTCTTTTAACAATTTAATCTATGATATAGGAAAATACAAAGTCTTTAAAAAACCATATCTTGATGCTCATATATTGGGTTGGCATCCCATCATAGAAAATATAAATATTAATTAGTACTAATAACAAAGGACTTAACAATTAAACAAAAAACTGATGAAAATAAAAATTCAGGCACTGATTTCTAAACATAAAGTAGTAGAAAAAACATAAAAGAATATTCAATTTCTTTATGTGGACTTTAAAAATTAAAGCAAAGCTAACAAATAAAAAAGTGCAACTAATATACCTCAATAGAACTATCTTAAATTATGCAACATATAATTTGTAACATATTGGTTGAAAATGAATCATATGTATAGATAATTTAAAAGAATGATCATTTCTTGGGTGGAAATTAGTTGCAAATGTAATTTTATAGATCAAAAGTACTTTAATGTGATATATTTGCCTCTAAAATAGAAATGAATACTACTCATATTTCTGTTTAGCTAACAGTCCCGTATAACAAAAAGATAAATTTTAAGACAAATCTACAACCATCAAAGTTTATCTGGAAGAATTTCTGGAGAAATACTTTTGATACGTATCTTTAAAGTTATCGCTTTTTATAACATCAGTCAAGTAGGTGAAAATGAGGGATGGGACAGAGAAAAGAAAGCAGGCATTTTTTCATTAGTTCAACTGGGTGGTTTCTGCAAGACCCAAAAGGATCTTGAACCCCATTATCTGGAGAGCCATCCCCTCAGACTAAGTCTGCCCCTACAGGGCTGAGTGTCCCTTCTGTTAATTATGTGGTGTTACCACAGGATATTCCAGAATAGATTTCACCCAGGTTATTCAATAGGGCCTGAGCACCAAAGGGCAGGGACAGGCTCAGTGAGCCTTAGTCAGGGGCCATGCTTAAATAGTCAGGAACAACTTGAAACAGAAAAACAGCCCTCACTGCCGTTCAAGAAGAAAGCCTGAGCAACACAGGACAGAAACTTTTCCTTGGATACATTGAAGGGGCATAATTTTACCATAATATCCATACCAAATACAATTTTAGAAACTGACATTTAGCATCTGGTGCAGGATTTCAAAAGTTGACCAGGTCAGGGTGGGTTAGAAAGAATCTTCCAGACCTGAGGAGGTTTTGCAAATGCAGGGGAGAAAGTAGGTTCTCCGAGGCATTTTACATAGACCTGCTCTTCCCAATTCCAGTGGAAGTGGAAAGCGTGCAAAATAAACTAAAAAGCAAAAAGAGCAAAACTGGCTGACATTATGGAGCATTTGATGGGGAGCCAGGCCCTGCTCTGCATTTAAGTGCTTTACCAGGTGCTTCTCCGTGATTCTTTCCCTGATTTTCTTGTGGTTTACTGATGACTTCTACCTGCTACTTTGCCCAGTTTCTCATCTTTTTAGAATCAAAGTGTGTTTACAAATTTAAGGCATTATGAGATGACCCAACAAAACTCAGGGAGGTTTGCACAATCCTAGGTCAAAAGAGGAAGTTATCAGAATCCTAAATCCTCAGATTATGCTTGTTTTCTTATTTCTATACAAACATTTTCTTTTAAATCTCTCCTCAAAATCACCCCACCTTATCTTGTGATCAGTTACTTAAACTAAGGAAAGATATGAGTGACTTACCGTATGTTTCATTGAGGCGATCTTTAAAAACAAATACACAAATAAGTTACAGGTCAAGTTTAAAAATTCTGACAGTTCATTCATTGCTCAGTGAAGATCATACAGCCTGCGATATACATAGGTGGAAATTACCCATTTCATGTATAAGAGCCAAGATTTGGGTGGCTATGTAACAGGGTGGTCCCCAGGAAAAAGGGTGTGTCACAGGTTCCCTGTCCCACCCAAGAGTTGAGCAGGATATAAGAAGCCGGAGAAGATAGACAGGACACACACACAGAGAAGACACACTCAGAGGAGACACAGAACACACAGAAAGAAGACAGGAGACAGAAGAAGGATGGAGAGCCAGAAGAGCCCCAAGGAGCAGAGAGACTTGTAAAGAAGCTGCACTGGCCTGGACTGATTGAAAGAGATGTGGGTGAGAGACCCATGGGGAAAGTTAATTAACAAAGGCTATGTTGATTTTGGTTTTGATTTTGTTCTGTTCCTCTCAGAACTGCCTGACTGTTTCTGACCCTTTTGGATGGGTCCCTGCAGAAAGGTATTTTGGTTCCTCCCAGAATTGTCTGGCTATTTCTGACCCTTATGTGTGGGTCCCTGCCAAAAGCTGTTCTAGACTTGTGGCAGGTTTTTGAGACTTGCTTTGGGCCAATCCCATTTGGGTGGACTTCAACCCACGAGGAGTTGGATAACATGGGGTGCTTGACTTAGAAAATATATTCTTTGTCTTCTCTCTCTTTTCTAATTGTATTCAAGTTTCTTTCCACAAAAGGTCCTATATGTTTTGTATTGATGCGGTGGATGGCAGAACCATTTAGAACAGGGCAGGTCTTGGGTTTCGGGGGTGCCCCTCTCCCTGCCCATAAAAGCAAGATGAAAATTAGAGAGAAATTATACCCACACAGATTTTCTTGACAGATTTTTGAAAGCCCACACTGTCATTCAGAAAAGTCTGAGACATAACCCTTAAACTGTCTGAAAAATAATCTCTCCAACATTATTTGGCAATTATAGGAGTCAGAATGAAAGAGAATGATACATAAGTATTTCTCTCCAAATCATATTTCCATGTTAGGAGAGAGCATGATATTAATGTTTCAAATCGGCATTCACCCAGCAAGAATGTTCTTTCTATCTTGGAAACAGTCCCCTGAGATTGCACGTTAACTTCCAATGTATCTGCAATCTTCTGCTGGCTCAGGAGACCCAGGCATGTGTATATCATGGAACCTAGCACCTACTCTTCAGTCACTGCTTTAGGGTGCTGTTTGTAATCTCTACTCTAATTTCCCTCTGTGCTATCCTTTCAGCTCTTAGAGTCCTGTTGTAACAGCGTGGTCCCCAGGAAAAAGGGTGTGTTCCAGGTTCCCTGCCCCATCCAACGAGGGTGGAGCCGAGCAGGAGATAAGAAACTGGAGAAGAAAGGAGACTGGATAAGGAAAGATGCAGGGTGGAGGCCAGAAGAGGCCCATGGAGCAGAGAGACATGTAAAGAAGCTGCACGGGCCTGGACTGATTGAAACAGATGTGGGTAAGAGACCCGTGGGGAGGTTGGCAATGGCAACATTGATCTTGGTTTTGATTTTGCTCTTTAACTCCCAGAATTGTCTGACTGTTTCTGACCCTTTTCTATGGGTCCCTGCCCAAAGGCCTTTTTAGACTTGGGGCAGGCTTTCGGGACTTGCTGTGGGCCAATCCCATTTGGGTGGACTTTTACCCAGGATGGGTTGGATAACTGTGTACTTGATTTGGAAACTATATTCTTTGTCTCTCCTGTATCATACACTGATTGTACTAAGGTTTGTTTCCACTTAAGGTCTTATATGTTTTGTATTGATGTGGCGGATGGCAGAACCTATTTCAAGTGGGCAAGTTAGGGGGTTCTGGGTTGCCCCCTTCCTGCTCTGTAACACTGTCACCAAGCTAACTGTGTTAGAGGATGTCCAGGGAGAGCAGCAGGAAGAGAGCTCCATGTGCTCACAATGCAGGTAAAGAGTTCTGAATATTTTTCTAAACCATCAAGTAAATGCTGTTTTTCATAGTTTTTCCCTGGCTCAGAAGCTTCTGCATAACCTCGGACTTGGTTAGAAATACTAATACTGAGGTGTAGCCCAGCAGATTGGATCAGAAATTTGGGGGTGTGGCTCAGCAATCTGCCTTAATAGCTTCTCACAGTGATTCTTGCTGCATGTTCAAGTTGAGAACCTGTGCTCTACTAGGTCCTGAGAAATAACTAATGAGAACGATAATACAGTGTTTCTACCCTGCATCACTGAAACTGACAAGACACAGCTGCTCCTCAGGGATGTGCGAGGACAGTGCACATGTGTAATGTGTAGAAGAGTTCACTGGTTTGTCTGTAAGTTTTCACCCTCGCCTCTTTTCAGCACTGATAAGGTTAGTTCTTGAGAACTTCCAGTTCTCGAGAACTACACAAAGTCCCTGCATTATTTGCCTGCTGGATTCACATTTGTCAAGCACAACTTGAATCTTTGACTTTATCCTTTAAAGGAAAGAGTGATTTTCTCTGAGTTAAACTAAACCTACTTACCATTCTTCTTCTTGAATGAATCTACAAAAAATGGGAAAAAAAGACAGATGAATTGATTAGGAGGACTCATCTAGGATCTGGCTAAGCTGCTTTTCAGCTCACAAGATGCTCTATTGATTCTGTTTGAAAGGTCAGGGTTCCAAGTGACTGCCTTGGTTTGTTTGAAGAAGTCATTCATTGTGTATCCACTCGTATTTATCTTTCCAGTAGAGCAGACAACACATTATAGGAGTAAGAGGTTAAACTAAAATGGTAGGCTTTAAACCAGTAAACTCAAGTATTTCTACATTTCAAGCAATCATCAGAAATAAAAACAGCTTTTTTATTATTATATGTATCCATTTTAACTATTATTAAGTGCATAATTCACTGGTATTAATTATATTCATATTGTTGTACAAACATACCATATTTCTTGAACTTTTCATCACCTCCAAATAGGAACTGTAACTATTTTTTTTAATTTTTATTGTTTTTTATGTCTTTTACATTTTGCATTCCCCTTGGGTAGCCCACCACCAATTCACCTGTGATCCATCGCCATGGTCCCTTGTGTTCTTTTCTATTCCATTTTGTGCCCTTATCCTCCCGTCCCCCCGCCACACCCCCACCCGCTGAGTGTCTCTCTCCTATTTGGCTTCCTTATAGTCCTGTTATAAGTGAAACCATTCGATATTTTTCTCTTTCTTTCTGGCTTATTTCACTGAGTATGATCCCCTCTAATTCCATCCATGTCGCTGCAAATTGCATGTGTTTATCTTCTTTCCATGCTGAATAGTATTCCATTGTGTATATGTACCACATCTTCTGGATCCAATCATCTATTTTTGGACATCT
>PVIJ01009069.1:25755-38379 GCA_004024925.1 Scalopus aquaticus | reverse complement strand
TCTTTCAGATTAGTGTTTTTGTGTCCTTTGGGTAAATTCCCAAAAGTGGGATTGCTGGGTCGTATGGAAGCTCCATGTTTAGCAGTTTGAGGAATTGCCATACAACTTTCCATAGTGGTTGGACCAGTTCACATTCCCACCAGCAGTGTAGAAGAGTTCCTTTTTCTCCACATCCTTTCCAGCATTTGTTGTTGCCTGTAGTTTTAATGTGTGCCATCCTCACAGGTGTGAGGTGGTATCTCATAGTGGTTTTGATTTGCAGTTCCTTGATTATAAGCAATGTTGAGCATTTTTTCATGTATCTGTTGGCCATTTGCTTTTCTTCTTTGGAGAAGTGCCTTTTGAGCTCTACTGCCCATTTTTTGACTGGGTTATTGGCTTTGTTTTTGTTGAGTTGTGTGAGTTCCTTGTAAATTTTTGTTATCAGTCCTTTATCAGATATATTGTGTGCAAAGATCTTTTCCCAGTTGGTAGGGTATCTGTTAGTTTTCGTTAATGTCTCTTTTGCTGTACAGAAGCTTTTTATTTTGATGTAATCCCATCTGTTTATCTTGTCTTTCACTTCCTTTGCTTTGAGGGATGTGTCTTTCAAGATTTTGCTGAGATGTATGTCATGTAGAGTTTTGCCTATGTTTTCTTCTATACATTTTATGGTTTCAGGTCTTACATCCAGGTCTTTTATCCATTATGAGTTGACCTTTGTGCAGGGTGTGAGGTAGTAATCTAGCTTCATTTTTTTTGCATGTGGCTGTCCAGTTTTCCCAGCACCATTTATTGAATAGACTGTCCTTATTCCACTGCATTTTCTTTGCTCCTTTGTCAAAGATTAGTTGTTCATAGATATGTGGCTTTAATTCTGGGTATTCTATTCGGTTCCATTGGTCTGTCTGTTTTTGTTCCAGTACCATGCTGTTTTAATTATTATGGCTTTGTAGTATAGTTTGAAATCAGGGAGTGAAATTCCTCCATTTTCTTTCCTTTTAGTTAGTAGGGCTTTAGCTATTTGAGGATTTTTGTGGTTCCATATGAATTTCATCAGTAGTCGATCTATTTCTTTGAAGAATATCATTGAGATTTTTATTGGAATAGCATTGAATCTGTAAATTGCTTTTGGTAGGATTGCCATTTTGATAATGTTAATCCTTCCAATCCATGTGCAAGGGATGCCTTTCCATCTTCTTGTGTCTTCTTCTATTTCTTTCAACAGAGTTTTGTAGTTTTCTTTGTATAAGTCCTTTATGTCTTTTGTTAGATTTATTCCTAGATATTTGATTTTTTTGGTTTTGATTTTGAAGGGGATGGATTTCTTAATTTCTTCTTCTTCAGATTGGGTGTTTGCATATAGGAAGGCTACTGATTTTTGTGCATTGATTTTGTATCCTGCTATGGTACTGAACTGGTCTATTATTTTGAGTAGTTTTTCTATGGAGTTTTTAGGGTTTTGTATATATATTATCATATCGTCTGCAAATAGAGACAGTTTAATTTCTTCTTTTCCTATTTGGATCCCTTCAATGTCTTTCTCTTGTCTAATTGCTCTGGCTAGGACTTCCAGTATTATATTGAAAAGTAATGGTGAGAGTGGACATCCTTGCCTTGTTCCTGACCTTAGGGGAAAGGCCTTCAGCTTCTCACCGTTGAGGATAATATTGGCCATGGGTTTGTCATATATGGCTTTTATTATGTTGAGGTATGTTCCTTCTATCCCAAGGATTTCAAGGGCTTTTATCATAAATGGGTGTTGCACTTTGTCAAATGCTTTCTCAGCGTCTATTGATATGATCATATGGTCTTTATTTTTCTTTATGTTGATGTATTGGATTACATTGATTGATTTTCGGATGTTGAAACATCCTTGTGTCCCTGGAATAAATCCCACTTGGTCATGGTGTATTATCTCTGGATGCATTGTTGGATCCTATTGGCCAAGGTTTTGTTGAATATTTTTGCATCAGTATTCATTAGGGAGATTGGTCTGTAGTTTTCTTTTTTTGTATTGTCTTTGTCTGGTTTTGGTATTAGAATAATATTTGCTTCATAGAATGTGTTTGGTAGTACTCCTTCCTTCTCGATTTTTTGAAAGAGTTTGTGTAATATAGGGACTATTTCATTTTTGAATGTTGGTAGAATTCATTTGTGAAACCATCTGGTCCTGGGCTTTTGTTTTGGGGGATGTTTATAATTACTGTTTCAATTTCACTACTTGCGATTGGTCTGTTTAGGTGTTCTATATCTTCTTTATCTAGTTTTGGGTGATTGTATAGTTTTAGGAATTTGTCCATATCTTCTAGGTTGTTGTACTTGTTTCTGTATAGCTGTTTATAGTAATCTCTGATTATTTTTAAAATTTTTTTTTTAAAGATTTATTTATTTAAGCTGGGATACAGGCCAGAGGCATGGAGTGGCGAGAAGGCTCACCAGAGAGAGTGGGGAGCAGAACAGGCAGATCAGAAATACACTGCTGAGGGGAGCAGTGGGCGAGGCAGGAGAGGTCTGCTGTACCATGTGGTATTCTCCCCGGCTGGGCATCGAACTCACGTCACCACTGCCAACAGCTCCACAGCGCAGCGCTTAACCGCTGTGCCACCAGGGAGGCCCCTATTTTTTTAATTTTTGCTGTGTCCGTTGTGATTTCTCCTTTTTCATTTATGATCCTATTTACTTGTGTTTCCTCTCGTTTTTTCTTTGTAAGCCTGGTTAGTGGTTTGTCTATTTTGTTTATTTTTTCAAAGAACCAGCTTTTGGTTTCGTTATTCTTCTGGATTGTTTTTTTTTATTTCCATTTCATTTAGTTCTGCTTTGATTTTTATTATTTCTTAAACTTTCTTTTGGGATTTTTTGTTGTTCATTTTCTAGTTCTTTTAGATGTGAGATTAAATTGTTTCTTTGGGTTGTTTCTTGTTTCTTGATGTGACCTTGTAATGCTATATATTTTCCTCTTATTACTGCTTTTGCTGTGTCCCAGACGTTCTGGAAAGTTGTGTCCTTGTCATTCAGTTCTAGGTATTTTTTAATTTCTTCTTTGATCTCTTCTCGATCCATTGGTTTTCCAGTAATGTGGGTTTCAGTCTCCATGAGGTAAGGAGGTTTCTTTTTTCCTTTCTATGATTTATTTCCAGTTTGACTCCTTTATGATCAGAGAAGGCTGGTACGATTTTGATCTTAGCGTATCTCTTGAGGTTTGTTTTGTGCCCTAATATGTGATCAATCCTGGAGTATGTTCCGGGCGCACTTGAGAAAAATGTGTATTCAATTTTTCGGGTGTGAAGTGATCGATATATATCTGTTAATCCCATGTGGTCTAGGTCCTTATTTAGAGCTTTGATGTCCTTGGTTACTTTTTGTCTTCTTGATCTGTCCAATAGAGAAAGTGGGGTGTTGAAGTCTCCTACTATGTATGTATTCTTTAATGTCTGTTTTCAGGGATGATAATAATTGTCTGATATATTTTGGTGCTCCTTCATTTGGGGAGTATATGTTGATGATTATTATATACTCCTGCTTTATTGTCCCCTTTATCATGATGTAGTGACCAGCTTTGTCTTTTTTTACCTTCTTAAGTTTGAAGTCTATTTTATCTGATATAAGTATAGCTGTTCCTGCCTTCTTTCTTGGTCCATTTGCTTGTAGGATTGTTTTCCATCCTTTAACTACTAATCTCTGTTTATCTTTCTCAATTAAATGTGTTGCTTGTAGACAGCAGAAGGTTGGGTTCTGTTTTTTGATCCATCCTGCTATGATATGTCTTTTAATTGGTGTGTTTAGTCCATTTACATTTAGAGTTAATATTGATATACTGTCATCCATATTGTTTGTTTGGTTGTTTGTTTACCCTTTTGTGGTTCTAATTCTTACCTTATTCTGTGTTTCCTGGTCTTTCTTCTTTAGGTTTTGTCTTCATGACTTCTTCTAGTATTCTTTGGAGTGGGGGTTTGGTAGTGATGAATTTCTGTAGTTTCTGTTTGTCGGAGAAGGTCCATGTTTTTTCTTCATAGAGGAATGAGAGCTTTGCAGGGTAGAGTAGTCTTGGTTGACATTTGTTGGCATGTAGTGTGTTATATATGTCCCTCCAATCTCTTCTTGCCTGTAGTGTTTCTTCAGAGAAATCTGATGTCAGCCCGATTGGCTTTTCTTTATAGGTTATTTGTTTCTTTGCCCTCATCATTTTCAATATATTTTCCTTGTCTTGAATTCTTGATAGTTTTACTATCATATGTCTTGCTGTTTTTTTTTCTTTCATTGTAATAATATGGAGATCATCTGGCTTCCTGTATGTCAATTTTTGTTTCCTTTTTCATGTTTGGGAAGTTCTCTTCAATTATCTCCTTGAGAAGTTTCTCTGTTCCTTTGTCTCTCTCTTCTCCTTCTGGGATTCCTATGATTCTGATGTTTCCTTTTTTCATGGTGTCAGATAGTTCTCTAAGCTTTTCCTCATTCTTTTCCTTTGTTTTTCTCTTTCCTTTTCTGCCTTGATTCTGTTAGTATCTTTATCTTCCAGAGTGCTTATTCCTCCCTGCATATCTTTTAATTCACTTTTCTGGCTTTCCCTGGATTTCTTTAACTCCTCTACTAATGTTTTTAAATCTTCCATTTCCTTCAATTTCTTCTTTATAGATTAATTCTTGTTCCTCAGTTCTTTGTTCTTTTCATTTAATTCTATCATTTTTTTTTGTGATGGCTATTTTGAAGTCTTTATCTGTTAGGTGGATGTAATCTTCTATGTCCATATTAATGGGTTCTGGAGAGGGATTTCCTTTTTGTGGTGTATTGTTTTGAGGGTCATTTGAGACTTTTTTCTTTCCCATTGTTGGTTTTCTGCTTTGCTCTGTTCGTAGCTTTCTGCTGGTGCCTGCGGGCATGACTCCTGGTTTTACTTGCTCAGGAGTGTTTGTGGTTCCCTAGTGTCTGAGTTGCCTTGGCTGTGGCTGGGTATCTTCTGGATTTTCTTATTTTTCTTTGTTGAATTTTTGTGTTTCTCGTGGCATGTCTCCAGTGTGTTTCCGGTTCCGAGTTGAATGATGGAAGATGAAAGGGTGGTTTGTAGTAAAAAAGAAAGAAAAGAGAAAAGAGAGAAAGAAGGAAAAAAAAGGAGAGGAAAGAAATGGGGAATAAAGATGAATAAATGAAGGACCAAGAGAAAAAGGTAGGTAGGTTAAAAGTTTAAAAAAAGGGATAATAATAATAAAATAATAAAAAGTAAAGTATTGCGGAGATGTGAATTTGGAGTTCTGTAGTCCTTTTGCTCTTAGGTTTTAGGGTTTCTGGTTGGGCCCCCTGCTGGGGTTCAACCCCTCCTTTCCTGTGACAGATGTTGTTGTCTTGCTGTTGCTGCTGTCATTACTCCTTGCTGGGAGTCTTTCTATTCTTTCTTCCCTCCCCCCTTCTTTTTTTTATTCTTTTTTTTTTTTCATTTCCTCCAATGTTTGCCTGGGGCTATTCCTGCCCCTGGGGTTATGTCTGGTGGGGAGGGGTTGGGAGCTCCTGGTCTTAGTTTCTTTTCTGCTGCCTGGGCCCTGCTACTCCACGAAAGGGTGCAGGGGTGAAGGCTGTGATGGCTGTTGATCAGCATTTCACCTCCCCTAGTTTCTGGGGTGCCCAGTGTGCAGCCACCTAGAAGTTGGGGGTGTGGCAAGTGCTAGGCCGTGTTCACCACCTGCTGAGGTCTTTTTTTTTTTTTTTGCCGCCCTCCGGGTGCCAAGATGCTGACACTTTGCAGGGGAGGGTGTGGTCAGAGATAGTTTCAGCAGGAGCCTGTACCCCCACCACAGGTATGGGAGGGGTTTTAGGGACTGTCAGTCAGTAATTCTTAATCACCACCCTTCCCACCAGCTTGGGATCAAATTGTAGTCTAAGGCCCAAAGTGTTTGAGGTGGTCTCAGTGGGAGGTCTTCTGGCCTAACCAGTTTTTCTAGCCAATTTATCACCTAGCAACCAGTGGGGGATGTTTCTTGCTTGGACTTTCTCCCCGTTAAGATGTTACCTAGCTCCAGGTGGGGGATGGGATGCAGTGACCCTCCCACTTTCCTGCTCTTCAGGGCTGCCATGCAGGGAAGAAAGGGGGTCCTGAGGTGGAGTAGTGGGGGTCGTTCTCCCAGTCGGCTGGCCGGAGCCCTGTGACCTCACTGCAGTTTCTAACCTTGTATTCAGTGGCTCTCAGGGGAAGCCAGTTTGCCCACCTCTCCTTGCTGCTGTTCCTCTGTCAGAACTGTAACTATTAAGGAATATTTCCCCACTGACCCCATCCTTTAATACCTCATAACATCAGATCAACTTTCCTTGTCCATGAATTTTACTATTCTATATATTACTATACATATATATGTATATGATACAGGTGAGTGTGTATATATATGAACATGCTCTACTGATTATATTGCTCCTGTTTGAACACACTTATGTGTGTCAATACACCATTTTGATTACTGAAATTTTGAAATTCATAAGAATGAGTCCTCCAACTTTGTTATTCAGTTGCAAGAGAGTTTTTGTTATTCAGGGCTTCTTTCAATTAAATATGAAGTTGAAGTCCAGTTTTTCTATTTGAGAAGAAATTTTGAATTTTTGGTAATAAACATTTTGAATCTGTATATTTCTCTAGGTAATATTGTCATCTTAACAATACTAAGTTTTCCTAAATATGAATGTTGGATATATTTACTTCCTCAATACTTTCAGCAATGTTTTATATTTTTCAGTGTGCAATTCTTTCACCACCTCAATCACATGTATTTCATTTTTGTTAATTTTTAAAATGTTATCATAAATACCATTACTTTAAAATTATTCATTGCAAGTATAGAGAAATAACTGTTATTTGTTTGTTGATTTATAATCAGCATATTTCATGAATTACTTCATTAGATTTTCCCAATGGTTTTTTCTTTTACATACAGAATCATGTCATTTATGAATAGAGACTGTTTACTTTTCTTTCCAATTTGAGTCCCTTTTATTTCCTTTTCTTTTCCTATTGATCTGGATAGAAATATTGGTACAATGTTGAATAGCAGAGGTGAACCTGCCATCCTGGCCCTTTTCCCCATTCTAGAGGGAAAGCATTCCCTTTTTTCCATTAAATATGGAGTTAGCAGTGCTGCAATAAACATGTGGGGGCATGTATCCTTTTGGATTAATGTTTTTGTGTCCTTTGGGCAGATTCCCAAAAGTGGTATTGCCGGGTCATATGGAAGCTCCATTTTTAGTAGTTTGAGGAAATCCCATACGGCTTTCCAAAGTGGTTGGACCAGTTTGCATTCCCACCAGTGGTGTAGGAGAGTTCCTTTTTTTCCACATCCTCGTCAGCATTTGTTGTTGCCTGTTTTTTCAATGTATGCTATTCTCACATGGAAACAACCCACATGCCCAAAAACATGACTGGATCAAGAAGATGTGATACATATACACAGTGGAATACTATTCAGCAATCAAAAAAGCTAAACACAATTTGCCACAACATGGATGGAGCTAGAAGGGATCATGCTCAGTGAAATAAGCCAGAAGGAAAAAGAAAAATATTGAATTGTTTCACTTATAGCAGGAATATAGGGGAACCAAATAAAAGAGAGACATTCAGTGAGGGAGGGGGAGAATAAGGGTTCAAAATGGGGGAGAAAAGAGCACAAGGGACTATGGTGATGTTTCATGGGTAAATTGGTGGTGGGAAACCTATGGGGAATACACAATAATGTAAAAGACATAAATAATAATAACAATTAAAAAAATAAAATAAAATCCAAAAAAAATGGAGTTAGCTTTGGAGCTAAAAAAAATTCTCTAAGTTGAAGAAGTTCTATGGTATTGTTAGTTTTATGAATACTTTTAACATGAAAGACTGATGGTTTTTTCTTCCACTGCCTCTTTGTCATTTGAGATGATCAAGGGGGTTTTTCCTCTTTATTTCATTAATTGTCTGAAATTAGTATAAACCACCCCAGCTTTCTTTTAGTCACTAATTGCATGGAATATCTTTTTCTGCCTTCCCACTTGCAAAATTTTGGCACTGTTGCATCTGAAGTGAATCTCTCTTAAATAGTATACAGTTGGACTGTTTTCAAAAATCTTTTCTGCAAATTTTTGATTGAAAGACTTACCCATTTACATTCGGTACAATTATTAATAAAGGACAAACTCCTGCCACTTTGTTTTTTGTTTCCTGTTGTCTTATTTTTTGTTTCTCACTTCCTCCAGTTCTGCCTTGGTTAGTTTTATTTCATCTTTTGTAGTGTTTCCTTTTGAGTCTGTTCAAACATCCTTCTATGTATATAGTTTTTGATATTTTATTACTAGTTACCAGTTGAATATTTAGCAACTTAGCATCAATAAGATTTAAAAACTCTGTTTCTATGCAGCTCCATCCTCTCAACCTTTATGTTTTTGTTTTATAAATTACATCTTTGTATTTGATGTGCTCAATAGCATAGATTTATAGTTTTTCTGCATTAAATTTTAAATCTTATAGAAAAAAATTGGAATACAGTTCAAATACATGGTAACAATGACTTTTACATTTGCCTATGTATTTTATTTAATAGAACTCTTTATTTCATTTATACTGTACAGCATTCTTTTATTTAAACCTGTGGGACTCATTTAGAATTTCTTGTAGGATAAGTCTTGTGTTATGAACTTTCTTACTTTTATTATTTAGGGTAGCTTATGTTCTCCCTTATTTGAATGACATCCTTGCCAGACATAATTCCTGTGTTTGTTGTTTTTTTTTACTTTAAGATTGTGTTTATAATTTTTTCCTATCTTTTTACTGTATTTTTTAATTTAATTTATATCTTTTACATTATTGTGTATCCCCCGTAGTTTTCCCACCATCAATTCACCCGTGAACCATCACCATAGTCCCTTGTGCAATTTTCTCCCCTATTTTGGTCTCTCTTCCTTCCCCTCCCTTGTAGAATGTCTCTTATTTGTGGTTGCCTGTTAGCTTTTGCTTTTGTTTATGTTTTGTGTGCTATTTTCGCCTTCTGCTTTCTCATTTGGCTCTCTTCTAGTCCTCCTATAAATGATACCATTTGATATTTTTGTTTTTCTTTCTGACTTATTTTCGCTGAGCATGATCCCTTCTAGTTCCATCCATGTTGCTAAGAATTGCATTAGTTCATCATTTTTGATTGCTGAATAGTACTCCATAGTATTCATGTATCACATCTTCTTGATCCAGTCATCAATTTTTGGGCATTAGGTTTGTTTCCATATTTTAGCTATTGTAAATAGTGCTGCAATAAAGATAGGTATGCATGTGAGATACTACCTTACACCAACAAGAATGGTACACATTAAAAAAACAGAAAACAAAAAATGTTGATGAGGATGTAGAGAAAAAGGAACTCTCCTACACTGTTGGTGGGAATGAAAACTGGTCCAACATCTACGGAAATCTGTATGGCGGTTTCTCAAACAACTAAAAATGGATCTTCCATATGACCCAGCAATTCCACTCCTAGAAATATACCCAAAGGATACAGACATAATTCTTGTTAACAATTTTTCTTCCTTATTAATAATAGTATTTATTTGTCTACCCTGTCAAAACCTGAGCCAACCACTTTCCCTGGGCTGCCTGGGGAGGTACAGGAAAAGGTAGAGGGTAGATGTAACATGAGAGAGAGAACTATGGGAGGTGAAGATAGCTCCCTCACATGGAGACAAGGATGAGAAAAGTTACCATCAGGCAAAAGAGCCCCACAGCCTCTAAGAGAAGAAAGTCCAGAATGGTAGAAGAACTGTTGCTACAGAGAAGTGTTCCTGGCATAACCAATGTGGTTCCAAAATACAGTCCAAATTCTTACCCCAGAGCCAGCCACCCCTATGGTGGCAGCCCCATGAACTTGGCTGCTGTGTCAATTTCCTTTTTAAAATGCTGGTTTGGAAACTGTAGCTAGGGATAAGTGAGTTTAGAGGACATAGAACTGCCAAGTTGTCAAGGCTCTCATATGTCAGTTTCTCTGGTTGTTTCAGCACCACAGCAGAAAGTGGTCTACTCAGCAGCTGAGTAGAGCAGGGGCTCCTAGCCAAGGAGGAGGTGAGGACAAATTTGGTACAGGCATACATTGCCAGGGACAAGGGGATATCTGGGAGAGCTGATCCCAGTACAACAAAGACAAAGAGGGATTGGATGACATTTTTAAAAAATTGTTCATTTCTTTAAATACGGTATCCAGTGTCATCTTTCTTACCTCTATAGTTTCTAAAGAAAAATCAGTTTAATCTTTTTGTGAGGCCCTTGTGGTGCTGAATCACTTACCTCATGTTAATTTTAATATTTTCTCTTTGTCTTGGTATTTTGGTTTATCTTAATTGGAGTTTGTTGAGAATCTTGTATTTATAAATTCATATCTTTCACCAAATGGGACAATTTCAGCAATTTTATCTTTGAATAATCTTTCTCTCTTACTCTTTCTCCCTTCTTCACATTCTGGGACTTCCATCACGTGTATGTTACTGTGCTCAGTGGGGACTATATTTCTCAGGGTTCTCCAGAGAAACTAACAGTCAATAGGAGAGAGAGAGAGAGAGAGAGAGAGAGACAATATGGAACTAGCTCATATAATTATGAAGATTGAGAAGCTCCACAATCTTCCATTTGAAAGTTGTAGGCACAAGGAGACAGTGGTATCGTTCTAGACTAAATGTAAAGGACTTGGGTCAAGGGAAGAAATGGAGTAAGTTCCAGTCTAAGTCTAGAGACTTGAGATCAGGAAGGATCAATAGTGGAAATCATGGTCTTAGTCCAGAGGCCCAAGAAGCAGTGAAGTTCAGTATCTGAGGACAGAAGAAATGTTCCAATTCAGAAAGCAAACTTCCTCAGTCTTTTTGTTCTATTCATGACACTAGTGAATTGGACAATACTTTTAATTTGGTGAGGGCATTGACTTTACTCAGTTTCTCTATTCACTTTCTAATCTTTCCCAGAAACATCTTTGCAGTCTCACCCAGAAATATTGTTTTACAAGCTATTTGGGTATTCCCTAGCCAAATCAAGTTGAATATAAATTTAACTGTCGCTGTTCCACCTATTCCAACTTTATGATCATGCTCATCTCCTTGAAACCTACTGAGAGTCCAAATACATACAAGAAGGTAATAACTATACCTATGATACAGCAATCCTGTATACAACCAAGAATGCATGAATCCCCTCTCCACAAAAGATTGCAAAGATTTGAGTGATAGTTACTCTTATACTAATTTCCTGTCAATTGAAATCTATGATATAAATTAATAATATGTAAATGCTGATATAAGGTCAATATATCTTATGTTACATAATAAGGATATAAGGAGAGAAAACAAAGATATAAAGGCCACTTCTGCTCTGGGTAGGAAGGCCAATTCCAGTGGGGGGGGAGATCACTTCCATTGGAAAAAAGATTAATTATAATTAAGAACCTCAATGTCTCCAGTCTTATCAGGGTCTTTCCACACATCCTCAATCCAATTTTTGGAATTTCATTTGTCCCCCAATGAATGTCATCAATTAAATTGCAATGTCCTTCAAGGTTGGTAGTTCAACTTCTGTTATCATTCCGCCAGTCATTGTGTGATGTTGTGCATTTGATTTTCAACAATTTCAACCCTCCAGCTGCAGGAGATAAGGACTCCTTCAGATCACATATAAAACCTCTTAGGTCATTTATGTGGCATTTGAACTGGGAATCCAAGTTTCTGAGCTCATCCTTTTCTTTCACCTCTTTGTCAAATGATATTAGTAGCAAACAACCAGCATCATAATATTTGTTAGTTTTCTAAAAATTTCAAAAATATCATGTACAGAATCATCTAGCTACTTGTTTTTTAACAAGCAGTTGACATGTCCTTAACATGTTACATCATTCAACATGGTATTGTCTCAATAAATGTATGCTAAATAAATGAATACTATTATATCCTTTAGTATGAATGTAGAAGTTCTTTGGCAAATGAATCTTACAAAATACTATATAAATTTATAAGCTAAAATTGGCTTTATCTTCAAGAACTATATATATATGGACCCAGAAAATCTGTGTTTAGAGAAAAGCTAGGTTTCTCAAACAATTCTTCTGGATATATACTACTAATAAATTGACAATAAAACTTGATCAATTTTTCTTTAGAGTAGTTCATGCTAGTAACTGCAATGAATAAAAAAATATTAATATAAAATAAGCTAAATTTGTTGATCAAAGTTCTGGAGAGATGGGCAGTGATGAACAACTAATTTTTAACAAATGAAGAAAGAGTGTATAATGTAGCAAAGAAAGTCTTTTCCAAGAATGGTGTTGGGAAATCTGGACAGTCAGATATAAAAGAATGAAACAAGACTCATGCACAAATACATACCATAGACAAAATTAATTTAAAATAGATTAATGATTTGTATGTGAGATCTAAAACCACAAAATGAATAGAGAAAACACTGGTGATACACTCCTTGACATTGGCATTTGAGATGTCTTTGGGAACTTAACTCCAAAGGCAAGGGAAAGAAAAGCAAAAATAAACAAATGGGACTATATAACACTAAAATGATTCTGTATAGCAAAAAAAAAAAAAAAAAAAAAAAAAAAAAAAAAAAAAAAAAAAAAAAAAAAAAAAAAAAATAAAAAAAACAAAAAAAAAAAAAAAAAAAAA
>PVIJ01009069.1:0-25655 GCA_004024925.1 Scalopus aquaticus | reverse complement strand
AATAGACACTTCTCCAAAGAAAACATACTGATGGCAAATAGGTACATAAAAAGATGTTTATCAACTCTTATTATTAGGAAATGAAAATAAAAACAAGAATGAGATATCAACTCAAGATAGTGAGAATGACTATTATCCAAAAGACAAGAAGCAACAGTGCTGAAGAGGACTTGGAGAGAGGGGAACTCCTGTACACTGTGGGTACACTGTATATTGGTGAAGCCACTGTAGAAAGCAATATGAGACTCCTCAAAAACTTAAAAATAGAAATTCCATATAATGTAGTTACCCTACTTCTGGATTTTTACCTGAAAAAAAAAGCAAAAACAGTAATTCAAAGAGATATAAGCATGCCCATGTTTATTGCAGCATTATTTATTATAGCCAAGAGCTGAAAACAAACTAAATGCCCATTTTCAGATGAGTAGATAAAAGAAAATGTGGTATATGTGCAAAATGCTACACTACTCTGATTTTTTTTTAAAAAAAGATAAAATCCTGCCATTTTGCAACAACATGGACAAAAGCTGAGGGGTGCTACTTGGTAAAAGAAGTCAGAAGGAGAAGGACAAATACCACATTTAACTCATGTGAGTTATCCAGAAAAACAATCAGATGAGTTAAATAAAACAAAAATAAAATTTAGACTATAGGATCATCTTAGTGGTTACCAGAGGGATGGGGGAAAGAGGGTAGGTAAGTCAGGTAAAAGGGGTCAATCATATGGTGAAGAATGTAACTGGATTTTAGGTGGTAAGTTTAATGTAGTACATATGATGATTTGCAATGATGCATAACTGAAACATATATGATTTATAAGCAATGTTTTTTCAATTAAAAGATACTAAATAAAGAAAATAAAAGTGAGACAAAGAAGCACCAAGGCTGTGAGTAGCCTGGCCTGCTTAGACAACTGTAACTGAAATAGGGGTAGAGAAATGAACTTTCTACAGAAACATTTTCTGCTATCATTTAGGGCAAAGGCAGACATAGGCAGGACATGGCCTGGGTAAATACTGATCTGTCACTGTCTTTTTACTTATCCTCACACACACAACAAATGTTCTGACTACAAATCCAGCCTACTCTGCACTGTCCCCCCAAAAATCAGGGAACACTGACTTAAGATAGTAGAAAAGGACACACATTATATACATATTTTTTACATCATTGTTCGTTTTTTTGTTTTTTTTTTTTTACAATGTTTGCTTTCTTTTCTCAGGTGTAGTCCCCATGGAATTTCCACCATCAATTTACCTGTGCACCAAAACTATAGTCCCTTGTGCTCTTCCCACCGTCATTTTGATCCCTCTCCCTTCTCCTCTCCTTCATAATGTCTCTGAAGTATAGTTGTCTGTTTATTTTTGTTTTGTTGTGTTGTGTCTTTTATTGTTATTGTTTTTCCCCTTATTTGGTTCCCCTATATTCCTCCTATAAGTTAAACCATCCGATATTTTTCTTTCTCCTTCTGACTTGTTTCACTGAGCATGATCCCTTCTAGCTCCATCCATGTTGTTGGAATGGCATTAGTTTATCTATTTTGATTGCTGAAGAGTATTCTATTTTGTATATACATCACATCTTCTTGACCCAGTTATCCATTTTTTGGCATTTGGGTTGCTTCCAAGTCTTACCTACTGTAAATAGTGCTGCAATAAACATAGGGGTGCAGGAATCCTTTTGAATTAATGTTTGTGTGTCTTTTAGGGAGATTCCTATAAGTGGATTGCTTGGTCATATGGTAGCTCCATATGAAGTAGTTTGAGGACCCTCCACACATCTTCTCCTAGTGGTTGAACCAGTTTACAGTCCCACCAGCAGGGTAGGAGAGTTCCTTTTTCACCACATCCTTGCCAGCATTTGTTGTTGCTAGTTTAATATGTGCCATTACTGATGTTAGGTGGTATCTCATTGTGGTTTTGATTTTCATTTCGCTGGTTATGGTTATGAGGGATGTTGAACATTTTTTCACATGCCTGTTGGCCATTTGCATTTCCTCTTTGGAGAAGTATCTTTTAAGTTCTTCTGCCCATTTTCTGACTGGGTTGTTTACTTTGTTTTTATTGAGTCATGTTTAGTTCATTGTACTTTGTTTACTTTGTTTTTATTGAGTCATGTTTAGTTCATTGTATGTCTTTGTGACCAGGCCCTTATCAGTTGTATGGAGTGCAAAAATTTCCTCCCAATCAGTAGGGTGTCTCTTTGTTTTGGTTAATGTCTCTTTGGCTGTACAGAAGCTTTTTAGTTTGATGTAATCCCAGCTGTTTAAACTTTCCTTTACTTTCTTTCCTTTGGGGGATGAGTCTGTAAAGATGTTACAAAGATGTTTGTCTTGTAGTGTTTTACCTGTATTTTCTTCAATATATTTTATGGTTTCAGGTCTTGTGTTCAGTTCTTTTATCCATTTTGAGTTTATTTTTGTGCATGGTGTGAGGTAGTGGGATAGTTTCATTCTTTTGCTTATGGGGGTCCAGTTGTCCCAGAATATTTATTGAACAAATTGTCCTTGTTCCATTGCCTCGTCTTTGTTCCTTTGTCAAAGATTAGCTGTCCAGGACACACATTTTAATGCTAAACTAAAATTTCAGTTAACAAGACACGTCACAGAACATTTGAACATCTCTGGGTGGATAAACAAATAAACAACTCTAGTTTCTGAACCTACAAATTTAAGTGTCAAATCATGGACACACCAAGTATATGTGCTCTTTTCTTGATGCAATCGCAGCTCTTAACCGGACAAACTATTATCTGACAAACATACAGAGCCAGGAGTGTGTAGCTAGAATTAATTTCTCTTTTCAAGTATTTTTTCTTCTCAATTTTAAATGCTAAAGATTCCCTATTAGCCATTTTGACTTTCTTGTTGCTACAGTGCCTGATTTTTCCACAAATGGTGCTAATTCCCCTCACCCCATCTCCCTACTCTCTTTTCCCCATTTACCTTTGGCTTTTCTAACTCGCACAGCATATACAGCACCCAGGGTTGCAGCAACAGTGAGGAGAGAAAGGAGCACAGCCAACAGCACCACCCAGGGATTGTTCCTGGGGAACAAGGCATCTGAAAAACAGGAGATCTCTCAGTTAAGATCCAGCTTGACATCAGGTGACTTGGCTGGTGAGAGTGAATCCCAAGATATTTTCTCCTGGGAGGCATCATTAGAAAGGGAAGAGATTCTAAACTTCATCTACCCTCCCCTACAACTCAAAGGGTCTCAGGAATCCTAAAAATGCTCCTGTTTCATTTCTTCTTCCTAATGTAATAGACACCCGGAAGGATTATTATATTATGTTAATAATGATGTTGTGTTAATAATTATGTTAATGATATGTTAATAATAATTACGTCAATAATTATGTTAGTAATAATACTATGTTAATAATATTATGTTATATATGTTATTACGTTAATAATAAATTATGTTAATAATATTAAATTATGTTAATAATAATAAAATAATGCATAAGATGCTGATGTACCCTCAATCAAGATTTAACAAATGTTAATGTTTTAATACATTTATGACATTTAATTCTCTTATAATAATTAAAATGCTACAAAGGCAGTAAAGGGCTTCCTTTCAACAAATTCTCCTCCCACCTTCCTAGGGTTTCCCAAACTTCAATCCAATTTTCCACATATGCATGTATATG
Organism: Scalopus aquaticus; assembly: GCA_004024925.1. NCBI lineage: Eukaryota > Metazoa > Chordata > Mammalia > Eulipotyphla > Talpidae > Scalopus > Scalopus aquaticus. The sequence goes on along the minus strand of PVIJ01009069.1, from coordinate 22,001 downwards.
AGCTGGAACATACATAGACGAGTGAGAGGTATGTGGAACTGCTAAGATTAAAGGCAGGGCTGTGAGGGTCAGGGTCTGTCTCTGAGGTTTCTAGGTCTCTATCTCATGAGATATCTGATAGCTGTGGCTTACATGAGTAATAATGGTTATGTACCAATATTTTTCTATCAAATAATGTTTGTTCAAAAATGTATCAGGAGCACTTTTGCTCAAGAATTAAACCCACTTAAAATTGCAACAAGATGTTTGTAAAGGTTAATTATTTCAAATACATAAATATTAAGAAGCATTTTTTTCAACTTTCTCTTACATTCATGCTTTCAAGAGCTTTGTATTACTATAACTTGAATTTATTGATTTTTGCTTTTCTGAACCCTATTATTCCCTCTTAAATATTTCAGCTCCTTTCTTCAATATAAAATTTTAAGTGGGAGACTTGGTTAATTTTCCCTTCTTTAACTTTGTTTTTCTAGGTTTATTTTTAAAATCTCCTCTGATACTTGTGTTAGACATTTCCAATTTCAAAGATTTTCCTTCTAGGTATCTTAAACTTGTGTGACTTTTCAAACCAAAGCACAATGAGCATTTTACTTGTTGACAAATGTCATACATTTTTAAAAATTGATACATAGTGTGAAAATATATTATGACTTGGTATTTTACTGACTAATGGGAATGTAAAAGAAGATATAGTCTCCCCAGAGTCTATACTCCAGCTGGAGAAACAGTGAAACATATAATCAAAATAATGTGAGAGTGAAGAGGGCTCTGAACATAATGGGTTAAAGGTGGCTTCCTGGAAAGGAGGAGTGGGTTAGGTCTTGAAGTAGGAAATTCCTACTTCAGAAAAATAGAAAAGAAAGAAAGTGGTGCAAACAGCCTATATGGACATTACATGGTTGAAAATGTAACCAGCTTGATGTGAGGTAGGAGAGACAGGGGAGAGAGAAGGGAAGGGAATGATGACAACTGAGGCTGGAGAGGAAAAATAGGGGATGAAATGGTTTTGCTGACAGACTTACTTATTTCAAATAAGGAAATTTACTGTAAAGGAATTTGCAGATCACTTGGGCAAAAACTATGTAGTCATTGAGAATAGATGGGGTGTCTGAGCTCTTTTCTGCCTGTGATATGAATTATCATATTGCTATGAGTTAACCATTATAATTCTCTCCTGAGGAAGACACCATTATTATCCCTATTTAACAGCTGGTAACTGGTTATAGGAAGGTCACAAAATTGTAGATGGAACTTCCAGGATTTGATAGATGGGATAAAAACAACAATTTTTTTTTCAAGTTTGTGCCTGTTTATTTTGTTATTGTTTATTTCACAGAGTGTTTGTTGGTTTTTTTTCTTTAAATTTATTTATATATTTTTACATCATTGTTAATCTTTGTACAACTTTGATTTCTCCTATCAGGTGTAATCCCAAAAAAATTACTGCTTCCAAGACACCTGTGAATCTTCTTTTGTGCTCTTCCCTCCCCTGCTGAATATCTCTGATTTATAGTCTGCCTGCTAGTATTGTCTTTTTTATTTTTATGATTCCTTGTTTGGTTCCCCTGTATTCCTCCTGTAAGTGAAACCATCTGATATTTTTCTTTTTCCTGTTGACTAATTTCACTAAGCATAATCCCTTCTAGTACAGATGACTGGATGAAGATGTGGCATATATACACAATGAAATACTACGCAGCAATCAAAAAAGATAAATCCATGCCATTTGCAGCATAACACCAAATTGTTAAAAGTGTCTTTCCAAGCTGTTTGGAGGTTTCTCAGACTACTAGAAATGGAGCAACCATAGGACCCAGCAATTCCACTCCTAGGGATCTACCCAAAGGACACACAAACATTAAATCAAAAGGATACCAGCACCCTTATGTATATTCCAGCACTATTTATAATAGGTAAGACTTGGAAACAACCCAAATGCCCCAGAAGAGATGACTGGATCAAAAAAATGTGGTATATACACACAATGGAATACTATTCAGCAATCAAAAAATATAAATTAATGCCATTCACAGCAACATGGATGGAACTAAAAGGTATCATGCTCAGTGAGAGAAGTAGAAGGAGAAGAAAAATATCAGATGGTTTCACTTATAGGGGGAATGTAGGGGAACCAAAGAAGGAGGAAAAAAATAAATACAACACACACACACAAAATAAACAGACAACCATCACTCAGAGACATCCTGCAGGGGAGGCGGTGGGACAGGGATCAAAATGAGGGTGGGAAGAGCACAAGAGACTATGGTGATAGGGCACGGGTGAACTGGTGGTGGAAATTCTACAGGGACTACACCTAAGAAAAGAAAGCACACACTATAAAAATAACAAAATTTATTTAAAAAAATAGAAACTATAAGGTCAAGGGAGAAAATTAATGTAAAAATTATGTAAAACTGTATTGAAGTAGATTGATCATTTAAGTGTTGATTTAGATATAATAAAATTACTGGAGCATTAAAAATGAAATAAAAAAACCCTGATTAAAAAAAAAGAAAAGAAAGATAATATATGTTTGCAACTTAAAAAAATAAAAGGAAAACAAACACCAAAAAAAAAAAAGTATCTTTCCATAGGTAATGGGATTAGAAGTTTAGGAAAAAGAAAAATATTGAATGGTCTCACTTATAACAGGAATATAGAGGAACCAAATACAAGAGCGACAATCAATGAGAGATGGGGGAGAATTGGGGCTCAGAACGGGGGAGAGGGGAGCACAAGGGACTATGGTGATGGTACACGAGTGAATTGGTGGTGGGAAACCTACAGGGACTATACAGTAATGTAAAAGACAAATAAAAAATAACAAAAAAATATTTACAAGAAAATAAATAAATACCTTAACCTGGCATTTAAACCTTAAAAAAAAAAGTTTAGAAAGAACTTTGATCAATTCAAAATACTTCTTTTCCCTTTAAATGTTTTTGTGCATTTATGCATTCATTTTTATAAAGTAAAATAATTGCATTTCTCTGTCACAAAGTAATACAAAACAAGGCAAGGTGAATGTTTACTAGCTCTCCACAGAAGAGTGACAATGGATGAACTAGAACATCCTTCTAGGCCCTTCATCATAGGTCTGTGAGAATCAGACCTTCCTGATCAACAGGGATATCTCCAGATACTGACTCTGGAGGCCACTGACCTGCCACAGAAATGTGCACTTCCTTCTCCTCGCTGAGGACTGGGTTCCTGATGAGGCAGGACACAGTTCCTCTTGAACTGTCATCCACTGTAATAGATGTTTCCACACTAAACAGTCCATTTCCTTCTGTTTTCTTTCTCTCAGAGTCTGGTGCCAAATGCTGTCCTTTCAGGTCCCTCCATTGTACCTCAGGCTCTGGGAACCACCCAGTGGATGTACAGGTCAACTTAACTTTGTTGGTGTTACCAGGCTCAATGTGAATAAGAGGAGCCACACCTGAGCCTGGAAAAATGAAGGAGAGACAAAGAAAGTGTACAGCTTTCAAAAATTTTATTGCCTCTTCGTACTTTATTATTTAATCTCAATCTCATATTTATAAAAATGGAGTTTAAAAATAGTGACCACAAATAAAGTTTGGGAGGAGAAAATTAAATCAGTTATCTCAACATTTAATAAGTATCCAAATACCAAATGCATCCATATCAATTGTTTTCTTTTTCCTCCCTTTCCTTCGAAACATTACTGATCATTTTATCAGATGATTCTTAAAGTTTGGTAGCAGGACACTATCAACCTATTTGAAGCCTGTAAAATTAAGGGAGCATGTGATATGGTGGTTTCCAGTGGCAAATTGCTATTGTTCTCCAAATACCCAGTTACCCTTGCAAGAGAATTGCTTCCTAATAGGAACATCCCATGATGTTGAGAATGTTCTCAGTCAATATGATCCAAATATAGTAGCCATGGGTAGCTATTGAGCACTTGAAATATAGAACTGAGGTTACCAGAGGGCAAGGGAGAGGCCTGGGATAAGAACAATGTGGGGAGGGAGCACAAGGGACTATTGGGTAGACCGTGGGTGCTATGGTGCTGGGTATGGAGGGAGACCTCCCTGAGGAGGGCCACCCTATACTTTTAAAACACAAACAGTGATGTCAACCAGTGTTACTTCAATAAATAAATATATAAAGTTCAATGAATAGTAGTACAGTCTTACCATAACTAATACAAACTATAAATAAGAAGCAGGATCAAATTTACTATAATGAACCACCCTTGGTTCAATTGTGACCCCTTAAAATATATGTTCAAGGCCTCCCTGGTGGTGCAGTGGTTAGGTACTGCACTGTGGAGCTGTCAGTAGCGTTGATGCAAGTTCCACGCCCAGCCAGGAGAATCCCACATGGTGCAGCAGATCTCTCCTGCCTCGCCCGCTGCCCCCCTCAGCAGTGTATTTCTATCTGCCTGTTCTGCTCCCTGCTCTGTCTCTGGTGAACCCTCTCGCCGCTCCATGCCTCTGGCCTGTACCCTAGCTTGTATGCATAAATAAATAAATCTTTAAAAAAAAAAATATATATATATATATATATGCTCAAGTCTAATCTTTAAACCTGTGAACGTGCCTATTTGGAAATACCATCTTTGTGGATTAAAAATTGATAAAAATGGAGTCATATCAGATCATGTGGGCACTAACAAAAAATGACAAATGTTTTATATAAGCAAGGGGAAATTTGGTCACAGAGACATGCCATGATGGCCTGGATGGCACAGTGGTGGCTCCCAATGCTGGTACAAAGGTGAAGACAGAAAGTGGAATGATTATATCGCAAGTGAAAGAATTCCCCAGGCTATTAGAAACCTGAAGAGGCAAGGGAGGATTCTCCTCTAGATATCCGAGAGGGAGCAGAGCCTGATGACACCTTGATTTTAGACTCTGACCTCCAAAATTGTGAGAAAAGGAATTTATTTTCAAGGCACCCAGTTTGTGGTAATTACTTACTGCAGCCCTAGGAAATGAGTACAACCTCCTATTAAACTGATGAAGGAAATTATATAAATGATCTGATGTCATCTGAATATCCACACCCTGGAGAAACACCATGAGATGACCAGTGAGTGGTACTCTAAGCCCACAATAACCTGGAGGGCACAGTGGTGTGTCCCGGTGCTAAGGATGAGAAACTATTTTCAGATGGTAATGGCTTTTACAAGTAGTACATGATGGTTATGAGGATAATTCTAGATCAAAGTGTAGGATTTGTACCTGCTGCCATTAGCAACAGAGTACAACTAATGACTATCTCTTTGTGCCTCAAGTCTCTTTCTGTGAAATGATAGTAATAACTTTCTCAACTCTTTGGGTTGGTGTACGCATTATCGCATTATCCCATAAGAATTGCTTAGTGGTTCATAATAAGTAAACATGACTCATTATTAGTTAATTATTTAGTTAATTATTTAATTATTTAAGAATACAAAGAAAAAATGGTTTCATTCATCTCTTGGGAACTTTCATTTGGAAGGATGTCCTTGTAGCTTAGACTTTGGCTATCTCTTGGGAAAACTGAAGGAAAATGTGACCATAGGCAGCTATTTTCTAAAGACATGATTATATTTAACATGAATTTGCAGAAACATGATCAATATTTGATTCAGGTATCACATTTTCTGGGGATAAAATAGCAAGGCTGTTATTTGTATTTTGGGTTTTGGTTGGGATATTTATTCATTTATTTTTCCACTCACCCTCCACCAAACCACCAGTGCCCAAATCCCATCAGCTTCTGTCTTCTACCCATCCCCCCTGCACCCTGTTCCTTCTGGTAATCATTATATTCTTTCACTGAGTTCAACATTTATTCCTACTATCCTTTGTGCGAAAGTTGTTCTTTGAATCATACCATTTTGTTTTTCTTATTAAATGTATGGGCTAAGGGGAAGCAAAGCCTCTGGCAAGTTTGCTGTTATAACCATTCCACTCCAGAGTCAACTATAGAATAGGAGGGAGAATAGAAGCTGCAGGGCAGGAGGAGGAAGATTTGCATAATTTAAGAGGCTAGGAAGAAAAGTAGTCTCTAAGTGTTTTCTAACTCATTGATTATCAGATTTGATTTAAGTCAGGGATCAAAAAGAAGACAAAATTGCCAGCACCAGAGGAAAATCAGGTTACCTTGATTCTTCACTCATGAGTTTCCAGCTCGCTTGAGGTCTGGATGGTCCTCGACACAGTACAGGCTGACCCATTATTATTAATGGGTCTTTCATCAATTTTGAGATTTTATATTTTTACTCTCTCATGATCACTGCAGGGAGAGAATACCTAGCTTTCACCAATGTGTTGAGATTGTTTGATTATGTGATTTGATATTTTATTTATTGTTTCCATATTTGGGTTAAGTTTGACTAGCCACCTTCATTTTAGCTGTTTGTGGTTTCCCTAACTCTTGTTAATTGATGATTGCTTTCTTACAGCTTACTAGTAATAAGTGATAAGCTAATCAGATGGTATAGTTCAGTGCTGAGTTGTGATTTTAAACAGAATTTAACTCATAATTCACTGAAATTCAGTATTCAGAAAATTCATTACTCACAACCCACTAAACCCACTGGGCATTGAAACAACAAAATGAACGAGCTGGGGCTGCTTGAATTCAAGGTGGGAAAGAACCCTTCTCTGGGAGGGAGGGAGTACAGGATGCTGGGTTTTCCTGCAGAGATTGCATCTCCAGCAGGAAGTGACTACTGACTTGGGCCAGCCTTCACTCTTTTAAGATGAAGGGTAGATCAAAGAAATGTGTGTAAGAATACATACAACAACAACAAAAAATCACAAGAAAATATGAAATGTCCTCATAGAGAGGATCAGGGGCTCTGTCTGAGAAACTAGCATTTGTCCTCAGACTGGCAAAAATAAGAACTCCTAATGCTACATGGTACCACATACTACATTGGGTGTGGGTGATGGGCAAAAATGGATCCAGCTCAGGAAGAACAACCCAAGGTCATGGGAAGCATTCACATGGAAGAGGTAAGAATATGGGGCTTTATTTTTCTGATTTATATGGCTGAGTAATAGATACAAAAAATGAAATGGTCTCCATTGTAATCAATAAACCTGACTAAAAGGGCAGCCTCTCTGGCAAACACGCAAAGTGTAAGTCCCTGAATTTAGGGAGCAGAGAAGACTTATTCTTAGTAAAACATCTGGATTCTTCAGAATATATTTATGATTAATTATTATATTAATATCATACACAAGCATATAGTAATAGGCTAGCTAGCTAACTTAGCAAGACATCTCATTTCATAAATTTGGAATTCATTTCATTGGGACAGAGTAAATCTTGCACCTGAACATATGATACTCAGTTAAAATATAAAATCTAGAATATTTCTACGGCCAAAGGACAAATGAGAAAGTGAAGCAAACTTCTTTGGGTATGATGGGGACTCTGACTTAATTAAAAGTGTGTGGAATTCATGGGTACTATTTGCGATATATGCTCACAGTGCAACTTAGGAGACTTGCCCTAGGCTGTACCTTAGTTTTATTTATTTCATCTTTCTTTGTGCTTGGGTAGAAAACACAATTGCCCTTGCAACTATGATTTGGGAAAATCTTGGATTTGATATATTACAAACTTCACCTGCAAAGTAGATTCTAGAGTATGGCAAAGTATGGCAATTAATCTTTGTTGAAACTCAGAACAAACTCAGGCACAAATATGATGCCCGTTAGTGCCAATAGCTTCAACATAGGGAATTCATGTTTCTGAAGAATTGGGATGAATTGGGAGAACAGTCAAAAACTTTTTTCTTTTTAGTGATAGAATTACCTCAGAGAAAGAACAGAAAAATCAGAGATAAAGCTTATTACACTGTCTAGTAGAATGACATTGATCATTGGAGAAGCAACAGTAGCAGGTGGCTCTCAAAAATCAAAGCTGTCGATAAGAGTGTACCCTTGGGAAATGTTTTCAGGACTTCCAGAAGTGGATATCTAATTCCTATATTCTCCATAAGTGATCAAACTATAGTAAAAGATCCCTTCCTAGAAGTAGAAACTTCAAGAATGAATCACAATTATTGGGTTCACTCCTCCAACTCAGGAGGTGCGTCTAGGCCAATGCCTCTAGTGGACATGGTCCTTATTTCTGTACAATAGACAGTTACAGTGAGGTGCTCCTGTATACTTGTTGAAAGAAGCAGATTTTCTATTAACACAGGAAGGAATCTTAGAGAGAGGCAAGTATACTTCTTAGACTCTACAAAAAATTCTACTAGGGGACATGTGGATCAAAGTGTCTGGTTAGCAAAAATGTTACACAAAAATTTTTAAAAATTTAAACAAATCTCTTTTCTGTAACAGTTTTTAATTTATAAACTATCATGTAATTGCCTACTTTTTATTATATAAATGTGAGTCCAGGGGTTACCTAGAGCATACCCAATATTGTCACTGAATGGGTGCCATGGGATTTAAACACGGGTCAGAGTCCTGGAGGGAAAAAAAATTCCTCTTTGGAAGGTCAGTACTGTTAAAATCCCTCTGACTGATTGGGATGGTTTCACAGAAGGCAATTTGTTGAGGGAGGCAAAAGAAACCCATCACTTGAGCTCACAGTTTCTCTGGTGATTTTAGAGAAAGGGCTGATTCCAGTTCAGTGTGTGTTCAAAACGAGAAACTTTCCTTATCCATTTTCCCTGGCAGGACAGATATTTTTCTGGCAACAATATCTTAGCAGACATGGACTCTAAAGAACAAACTTATGCAAGGATTTGAGTAAGCAAGGATGTCATAGCAAAGTCATAGTAGGCAACACCCACATTTGACTGGGGAACAGTATATCACCTTTGGGCAAGAATTAGGTACAGGAACCCCAGTCCTGATAGTCAGCTTGTCAGATTCTTCCTATTTTGTATAGATCCTTCTGGGTTTTAAACAATATACTAAAATGCATTTATTCAGAAAGAGAGCATGTTAGAATCCTTATTCTCTTTTCTCTTTAAGCAATTATGTTTACAAAGAAGATATGTGAAAATATTTCTATTGTAACCTGAAAAAGTTGGAGTAAACTGATTATGAGCTACACCTGTAAAATTCCTGACATTTCATCACAGTATTTATATAGACTCAGTCACCTCTGTTCAGCATCTACCTCAACACTATAGATTGATGACTTGACCAAAACATAATGCAAATTATCTGAGAGCTTTCATGCCAGAGACTCACCTGTGACCAACACTTCAAATTGTGCCTGATCATAGTATGAGGAGCTTTCAAAGAAACACTGATACTCCCCACCATCTGAAGGGTGGATGGAACGGATCCTTAAGGTCACCTGCCCTTTGGTGATATTCTCCTTCAGAAGCTCTGTCCTTCCTTGGTACTCAGACATCTGAGGTGCCATATGACCCTGGGAAGCACCATAACGATGCACCAGACCTGGAGGTTGGTGTCGGTACCATCTCACCGCCATGTTCTGAGCATCCATGATTGGGTGAAGACTGCAGGACAACATAGCCTCTCCCCCAACTAAGGCAATGACGGGTTCTCTTGGCCCTTTCACATGGAATTGCCCTGGAAGAAATTAAGAAAAGAATGCAATTATTACTAAGATTGTTGAGGGCACAGTTGTGACCGTCTGAAAGAGAAAATAGACCAGTTCAAAGAGCAAAAGGAGCTATGTTCAATGAATGATAGCTATAACATAAGGATCTCCAAAAACACTGCTAATATGAGGTCATGAGATCAATGGGCAAGAGTAATATCATCTTCATCAAAATTTGTGTTTTGCCACTTGCCTAGGATTTGACTTTAAATTTACACAAATCACTTATTGAAGTCTTTGTAAATTCCATGTGCTATTGGGTATGATTTCCATTTTACAGTGAGGAAAGTCAGTCAGTGATCGATTAATAATTAAGTCAGTATTAATGAATTGAGTCAGGGAATAATGATTAACCCCTTATTGTATACTCTAAGGCACAAACTGAAAATCCTAATGTCAACAACCAAATGTTTTCTTGATACTATCATGTGTTACCCAATATAGTATAACCTATAAAAATGTGAAACCAAATGTGAAACCAAACAATGATGTGTGCATTATGAAAAAAATAGAAGACCATTCACAATCACATCAGAAATAGTCAAATACCTAGGAATTAACTTAACCAAAGAAGTGAAGGACTTATACAATAGCAACTACAAAACATTATTAATATCTTAGTAATAAAACATAAGAAGATGGAAAGCCATTACATGGTCATGGATGGTAAAAATCAATATAATGAAAATGACTTCTCTACCAAAAGCAATATATAAATGTTATGCTATTTTCATCAAAATGCCACCATATTATTCAAATAAATTGAAGTAAATATATTGAAATTTATATCAAACCTCAAGTAGCAAAAATAATCCTGAAATAAAAAAGAAGTGAAGGCATCATGTTACCTGACTTTGAACTATACTATATAAAGCAAGAGTACTAAAAATGACATGGTATTTGCAATAAAAATAGATACATAGATACATGGATCAATGGGATAGAACTGAAAGCCCAGAAATAAAATCCTGTTCCCATAAATACTTAATTTATGATAAAAAGACTATAACCATACAATGGGAAAAGGAGAACAACTAGTAAATGATACTTGGAAAATTGGAAGGCAATATGTAAAAGAAAGACGTTGATTCACTCTTCAACCCAATGCATAAAAGTACCAAATGGATGAAATATTTAGATAAGATATGTAATAATAACATATACAGAAGACTACTTTGGTGATACACTCCATAACATCAGTGATAAAGATGTTTTCGCACTTGATCCAAAAAGCAAATAAATGATGATAATGATATTTTGGAGAGTTGACATTACCATAGGAGTGTCGTTTATTGTTGATAAGGAGCTCCTTCAGACCACACCTGAGTTTATGCATTTGTGTTGACTCGAGGTGGGGCCTCTGGAATACTTTGACTGGGTGCTGATCTCAAGAAGAACCAACATGTTATTAAAGGATTTTTCTCTAACCCAAAACCTGTGGGAGGCTGGAGATTTTCAATCTCCAGAGTTCAATCAATGATTTAATATAACATGTATACATACTAAAAAGGAAACTTCCATTTAAAAGTCTGAAACACCGAGGCAAAGAGAAGTTCCAGGTGGGTGAACACGTCAGTGTGTCCTGAGGTGGGGCATGCAGGGTTCACAGAGGGGAGCATGGAAGCTCTGCTCCCCACCCCATCTCCTGGTCCCATAAGTGTCTTCCATTTGGCTGTTCCTAAATGATATACTTGATAATAAAACTGTAATCATACTCATAACACTGGGTTCTGTGAGTCATTCAAGATAATATCAAATTTGAGGAGCTTCACTGGAACCCTTGGAATTACGTAAACCAGGCAAAAGTGAAGGTAACCTGTGTACCTCATTTATGGATGGCTCTGAAATAGGGACAGTTCTGAGAGACTGTGCTCTTAGTTTGTGAGTCTGCACTAACTCTGAGTAGTTCTTGTCAAAATTGAGTTCAGTTGTTGGGTACCCAGCTGGTGTCAAGAGAACTGGAAAATTGATTGTTGGATAAAGACAAAATAATGCCACAGTAACCTCCCAAAACTATAGAAATAAATCTGCCAGTTATGCCTATGAGCTTCAATTTATCATAAAATTGAGCATCACCTTTAACCAAGTAACCTGAAAACCATGAAAATAAAAATAACAAGAAAGTGAAATGTCCACCTAAAAAGCTCAGAAGGAAGAATTTTACCAAAATTAATTTAATGATTTATCAAAATTAAAAAACTAAAGAAACTGTATTTGTATGTTCTATCACCATTAGAGTTACATAAAGTGTGCATATTGTAATTAAGAGTGAGGAAATTTTTACAGATATTTAAAACCTGATGAGTATAATCCTCATACAATCCTTATGAGTAGACAGACATAGGTGTGATCAGAACCTAAATAAACTAAAAAGAAAACAAAAAAATAAAAAAGAAAAATATTGCAAGTTAATTGCCCCTTGTTGTAGACTATTCAATTCCTAGAAATGGCCTTGAATATCCCAGGACGACCAGAGACAGTAACAGCTGTGGAAGTGCAGGGCATTTCCAGTGATGTTGGGCAGGGGAGTTTTAAGAAGTGATATTGATGCATTTTCCAGTTACAGTCCCTTAACAAGTTACTGTACCAGGAAAGAGTTAGCAAGCAGAAAAGCCTTGGCTACAAGAGCAATAAGACCCCCTTCCAGCTTGCAAGCCACCCTTGCCTTGGCCAAACTTAGCCTGCAGACCAAGGGAAAGCCCCAGATTGGAAATTACTGATAAAACCTGTTAAGGTTTAGCAAGAACTTTAAGTGTGCAGGGCTTGGGAGCTTGGGGTTCTCTTCTGTAAGCAGGCTGGTGGAGATTTACTGCAGGGGACAAGAGGTCTCTACACGAGAATTTCCAGGATTTACTATGTCTTCTTTATGACCGGTCCTTTAGATAAGCATCAGCAAGTTTATTAACCATTAAAGTGTGTCTTCCCCTATCCTCTGTAATCCCCCTTGTCTGACAGGTTCAACTTCTCTCATTCCAAAGAAAAGGGAGTTAAACAGAAGTTACTGCAGAAAGCAAGCTGGCAGCCACCATCTGCACGTCTCCACCACCCACTGCCCCTCCCCTTCGCAGACCCTCGCCCATCTCCTCTTTTTTTTTTTTTTTTTTTGCCTTTGTATAGATAACCCTGCAGCCTGCCAGAGAGCAGGACGGTGGTCTTCAGACACTAGTCTGCTGTCCTCTTCATTTGTCTACAAATTAAACCCCTTTCCTTTTCCTCAAACTCTGTTTCCTTTTATTGGCTGAGGGAAACTTAGGCCGGCCTTTGGTATCAATATCTGAGTTGAGACTTAGAGCCCACGCCACAGCCCTGAACTGTCCCAGATGATTACCATTATTCATTTGTCATTGCATTCTCTTCTAAGAAATTCCTCACCGAAATCTCAGAGAAGAATCACAGAAACAAGAATATACCGCAATGTCCAGATTCAAGGGAAGACATTGATGGAATAAAGAGTGAAAATCAACTTAGTGGTTGAGTTCACAGCTACCTGAGCCTGCCGTGGAACCAGGACAGGAAGGAGAGCGTAAGCAACAAGGCCAGCGGAGACATCTGAGAAGACACTCCCTGGGCTCCTCACTCAGGCTGGAGGGAGGCCTCTCTGAGGACTGAGATACCAACCATTTAAAGTTCTCTTAAGAAGAGCTCACCTCACTGAAAGAAAAGGGTGGAGCAGTGTTTCAAAGTTCAAAGGTAAAGCTTCCACCTCTATCCAGCCACCTTTAACCAGCCGTCCAAGGCCAGAGCAGCAGCCCCGGGAGCAGGAGGCGCTGATGGCCGTGACAAGGGCTGCGTCCCTGCTCGGGGCTCACTGTTGGAGTCAGACCCTGTCCTCATACAGACTGTCATGGTCACAGACCTGGAGCTGGTTCATTTATATTCACACTCCTCCTGAAACACTGTGAACACGGTTCCTATGCACAAAACTCCTACATACGGGAAAATGAAAGCAGGGAGCAAGTGTACTATGAACAAGCTGACTCAAGTTTTTATGCATTAACAGGCCAAATAAGGAAAAGAAGAAAAATACACTTTAAAATGAGTGCAATGGGAAAATAACAAAGAGATATTTCTAGTTGAAACTTAAAGATGTACACCTCTGTATGAATTTTTGAAAGTTATAGGAAGATGTGCCTCAGTAAAACTCTACAGGACATTTGAGAAATACAGAGAATGGGGAATTTGTTTCAGGCTAATGAACAGATAGCGGAGGGTGGGCTCCAGAAATAAAATGAAACCACTGATTTTGAATACATGGCAAAGACGTTGCACAACGTAGGGTTTAGATAGGCATGAATAAAGGGTATGTATTGAAAACATGCCAGTGAGAAAACTGAAGGTCAGTACCAACTTTGGGGAAAGTAAAGGATAATCTACGACAGGCACACAGTGGAGCAGCACTGCAGGACTAGCAGTGGATGGTGCTGGCATATTTGAGGTGATAACGAACACCTGACAGACAGGTGGGAACCCCCACCCCAGTCACCGGGCACCCAGGGACAAGACTGGATCTGCCACAGGTTCTCCTCTTGCCTCTCCTGACTGTGACCCAGAGATATGTGAATGCACAAGTGAAATTCTTGTGCCATTTTAGAATTTCAAATGATGTTTGTTTTTTCGCAGTCGAAATATATCTATTTATCTTACTGCATAACAGAATGCCTTTGATAAAAATCAATATGAATTTTCTCTGTTAAAATGTAATATTTCACTCTTGGCTTTTTCATTTAAATTCATTATTTCATATTTATTTCTATCAATCTGTTGTCCAGCATATACATGCATTCTCTGTTAGATCATTTTTGCATCAACCCTCTATAAATATAAAATTCCCCATTAAAAACTGATATTTAATTTGAAGAGTTCAAGCATACATATCAAACAGAACAGCATTTGTTAACCCAAAAGCATTCAGTCACTCTAGCCCAGGATCAGTCAGTTGTGTGGGTGCAACAGGACCCTGCGATCCCAGACTTTCTGCCTCCAGGTTCTGATAATAATGGGAAACACCGAACTTGTCTTTTCTAGGCTCAGTTTTAGAAAGCATTTGTAAAACTGAACAGAATCCATAAGAATAACTTAAGATGTCACTTTTAAATTTCTACAGTTTATATATTGGTTTTTTGTAATTGTATTGTTTTATCCTCACAAATCAGGGATAAAATAAAAAATGAGAAAGAGACTCAGCTAGGAAGAGAAAGAAGGACAGGCTAAAATGAGGTCCAGTTTTAAGGTCTTCAGATCTAGGAACTAGAAAAAGGTCCGGAGCTAGGAATATTTCTTGGGCTAAATTGACCTCTAAGTCAGGCTCCAATGTATAGAAAAGCAGTTGTTTCTCCTCCCCACTCACCTGTGCTTGGCCAGGGCAGCAGGGCTGACAGCAGGAGGGTCCCGATCACCTTGCGCAAGGGCTGCATCCCAGCTGGGGGCTCAGTGTTGGAGACTCAGACCTCTGTCCTCTCATGGACTACGTGGGCCACAGTCCTGGGGTCTGGTTCGCTGATATTTGCTTTCTTTTCAAAACACTGTGAACAACATTCCCAAACACAAACTGGCTCATCAGAACTCCTGATGGGAAAGTGAAAGCAAGAAGTAAGTGGACTCTTGAGCAACTGACTTAAGAGCCCCAATAAGGAAGGAAGAAATACAAAGCCAGGTTATTGATTACATGATGAAGTACACAGTCTATAGCATGAAGAAAACTCACACCCCAAACTTTTCAATTTAATTTCTAGACTTGGTTTTCTGAATTGGGAGGGAAAAGCCTTGAGTGACTACCTTATTTTCATACTGAACACAAGGCAAACCCCAACAATGGCACATAACACATTCAGGAACTTGTGTAAAAGGCAAAGATGTATCATCTTCAGCATTCCACACACAGGGGGCATGGAGTGGACCTGTGCTCCAGTGGAGGAACGATTCTCCATCTTTGGTCCCATGATTTTAAGAGCAAGTCTGGGAGCAGTATTGCTGCATAAATATCAAGCTATTGTATTTAAAACAAGTTCCAAACTGCATAGTAAAAAATAAAAAAATCTAATTTTAAAAATGGTGAAATGCATAAACAGGGATAGGTTGTGGTTGCTCTATGATAAATGTAGAGTATGTACAGATGTCAATAAATATATAAAAATCTATACTATATCCCTAGTTATGAGAAAAATACAAAATAAAGCTAAAATGAGATATCACTACACATCTGTTGAAACAACTTCAACTCATTTTTTATAACACCACCAATACCGGCAAAGATACACAACAACTGAATTAATCATAAATCACTAGTGAGAATGTGAAATAGCACAGCCATTTCAAAGGTAATTTTGTAGTGTCTAGTGAAACTAAACATGCAAATGCCACATGACCCAGTAATTGTATGTCTTGGACATTGTTCCAGAGAAATGAAAATTTACGTCCACATTAAACATATAGGTAAATGTTTACAAAAGCTAAATTTGTAATAGTTTTCAAGAGCAGTAAGCCAGTGGGCCATATGAGTGCCAGAGCTAGTTCCCACCAGCCTCAGGTGCTTGGGAGTTTATCTCTGATTCCCATATAAGCCACCAGATATGTTACCCTCAAACAAAAGCAATCTGTTATTCCAACAACAAAATGGGTTTATTTGGAAACAAAAACAATGAAAGAGAAGGCAGATGGAGAGTCCATGTATGGTGAGACGAGATGCACCTGCCTCTGGAGGGCCTGCCTCTCAGTTCCTGGATGGGGACGCAGCATCACTTCTCGTGGGAGATGCGAGGCACGCCTGGTCCTGTAGTTTGCTGATTTAGACTTGTGCAGGCACTCTCTTCCACCCTCATTTAAATAGAGTTCTAAACATTTATGTTCACAGTCATGACTTTGGGGGAGTAATTGGGGCAGCGGTTATTTTGCAAAGGGAACCCTAGAGCAGAGCCTCTGTGGAATCAGAATTCCACTACTCTTTATACCTTTGATGTCCAAGAGTAGGTGAGATCCTCTCTGAATGACCAGCTGCAGTGCAGGCAGGCAGTAGGTCAGAGCCGGCAAATGCGAGTCCTGGAGGCTGCAGTGGCTTTTTCAGGCTTTTAATGATATTTCTTCACCATTTGTTAGTGAGGCAACCAGGTGCAGGGCAGGAAGGGATGCCGGGAGTCCAGGAGGCTGGTGGGTCTTCCAGCTCCCAGTGAACCTTTACTCTGTACTCTGGTGTTGTCTCGTGGTCTCTCCTCTCATAGCTGCTCTCCACCCTCACTGCACTCTGCCACACGGTCCTCTGCTGTAGCCCGTCCTCTGTGACGCCGCCCTAATATGCTCAGCCTCCAGGCTCAGGTGTGTCCACTTACGCAGGCCTACACCATACTCCAGGTGTCCACCATTGGGCATGCGCACCCCGAGCCCACTCTCCCAAGCGCCTCCTGCATTCAAGGCCGCAGGTGATAGCCACAGAGACCAATGGTGCCAAATCCAGAGAAATCTTTATTTACCCTGCACCAGCCCTCCCCAGAAACCCTGATATTTCCAATATAGATGGGGGTGGCTGTTGTGGAGATTTCACTAAAAAGCTTAGCTTCTGAAAACTGGAAATCTTAGAATGCACATTATTTTAAAGTGTAGAGAGAACAAAATAGATTGAAGTATTTCTCAATCAACATCTATTCCGATCAAGGACTTCTTCTTCCTCCCAACTAATATTTCAACTATAAAAATAGCTGTTGTCTTCACTAGACATGCAAGTTGCCCTACTGCCTTAGGAGGTTAAAGGATGCAAAGATGTGTGAGAAGGGAACAAATGCTGTCCCAGCCCTAGTGTGAGGCAGGCACTGGGGAGAGCTGAAGAGCTGACAACTCGCGGCAGGGAGGAGTGGAGGGTTAACTTGAAGGTCAGTCAAGTTCTTTCGCTCTTCACCTTTGGGGCTCCCATAACAGGACATCTGCAGCTGCCTCCCTGCAGCCTGCCTCCATCTGTGCTGATCTCTTGGCCCATGAGACAGCCAGGTGGCCTCTGTGCCCGCTGGCACATCATTGCCAAGAGCACTCTGAGAATGAATTTCTCGGATACTCAGGTGAGAAGCTTCCCAGAACTTGTGGAAAACTGTGCACTTTCCTCCTAAGATTTATAAGACACCTGCACATTTGGTGAACCAGTTTGACCTTAGGACATATTTACTAATGATGCAGTTACCAATTTACACTGGTCAACAAATTTTTACAAAAGTCGTGTTACTGAAATAAAAGTAGTCATTTCCTACCAATTTGTATGTGTTCAACACGAATATGACAGTCACATTCTAATTTTGGCTCTAGGTTTTTTGTAATCTGCAATAAATTGATGTTTACATCACAAAATGCATGCCAATAGTAACAGGCCTACGGTTAATACCTGTAAAAAATTAAGTCATAGACTGCTTCTTAGATTTCTTTGCTTGTCTCTTGTACAGCTGTTCAGGAGCATCTCTGGGGAGTGTCCAGCAGTAGTCAGCAAGTATTGTAGTGGGCCATTTTCCCTGATATTGTAAGAGGGTGGTCCTCAGGAAAGGGGAGTGTTCCAGGTTCCCTGCCCCACCAAGGGAGGGTGGAGCTGAGCAGGAGAGATCAGAGGAGAGAGAGAGAGGAAGAAAGGGAGCAGGATGGAGAGCCAGAAGAAGCACAAGGAGCAGAGAGACATGTGAGGAAGCTGTACTGGCCTGAACTGTTTGAAACAGATGTGGGTGAGAGACCTGTGGGGAGGTTGATTATGGCAACGTTGATCTTGGTTTTGATTTTGCTCTTTAACTCCCAGAATTGTCTGACTGTTTCTGACCCTTTTCTGTGGGTCCCTGCCGAAAGTTGTTTTAAAACTCATGGTAGGCTTTCAGGCCTTGCCTTGGGCCAGTCCCCATTTGGGTGGACTTTGCCCACAAGGTGATGGGTAACTTTGGGTGCTTAGTTTAGAAACTATAGTCTTTGTCTTTTCTGCATTATCACACTAATTGTATTAAAGTTTCTTTTCCACTTAAGGTCTTATATGTTTTGTCCTGATGCAGTGGATGGCAGAACCTATTTAGAATGAGCAGGTTTGGGGGTTTTGGGGCTGTCCCTCTCCCTGCCCTTTAACAGTATCTTTGTTCCATTGATGCAATATCTTGATGAAAACGTTTGCCATGTTCATCACTAACCACACCACAGTTTTCAGGAAAGAAATCCAGATGGGAATGAAGGAAGTGGATCTTTAGAGACATATTGCAGCCAAGTTTCTGATACTGCATCAGCATGTCTTCTACTAGTTCTTTGTAGTTTTCTGCCCTAACATTCCCAGGAAAGTTTGTAGACACTAGGCAAAAAGCATTCCATGCTTGTTTTGCATCACCCTGCAGCAAGTGGTTGAACCGCTCATCTCAATGCAGACGGAATGTTTGGGTAGACTATTCTCAACTTCTTTTGATTCGTTATTCCACCAGAAAGAGGAGGAACCAAGCAGAAGTAACAGTCTTTTATGTGGTTGCTTGGCTCTTTCCACACCATGGGGACTGCAAACAGCATTGATGGTCTTTTGCCATTTAACCACTGTGAAAGCTGTGTTGTACATGTAGCATAGCATATATGCAGGGCCCAAGGCTTGTCTGGTCACCAACCTTGCATCCCAAGTAAAGATGATAAGCCTTCTTCCTTTGAGAAGTGATACTTTTTTTCTGGTTGGCAAATGTCACTTCCCCACAAATAGAGCAGAAATTGTCCACGCTATGAACGTACTTTCGAGGCATTACTGTTCTGTATTGTGCCTAAATGGATAAAATAATAACAGTTCTATGGAACAGTAGCTTAAACTGTCTCGCACATAGTCTGAAATATTGTCAATGCTCAACCTTCCTGATAGGGCTTTACATAGTGCACTGCTGACGTCCGCTTACTTCAGCAGCCACCTGGCAGTAGTATTGCATTGCATCAGAAAATGATGCAATCAACTCTGGATGATGTGTGCATGATGGTATTATGCAATGTGATGCAATATTACACCATTCTAGGCTGACTTAGGATGTTGTTGCATTCCTACTGAATAAATTTACACTGTGAAACATATAAAATGAATTATAAGAAATATCTTCAAAATGAGAGCTAATAAAAAACTTTCAGGATTATATTCATTTTCAGCACACCAAGATACTACAGATTAGGGCCTTTTTACATCAGTAATGATCTCACTGTTGACCCCTTAACAAGTTACTGTACCAGAAAATGCTAAAAAGCAGAAAAGCCACGGCAGTGAAAAGCCTTGGCTACAAGAGCGATAAGACCCCTTTCCAACTTGCAAGCCATCTTTGCCCTGACCAGACTTAGCCTGCAGACCAAGGGAACATCCCAGAGTGTAAATTACTGATAAAACCTGATTTATTGCAGGGGGCAAATGGTCTCTAAATCCCAATTAGCATGTGTTTAGTTTAGCTTATCTCAGGTGTCTCTGTCCATGACATTACCAAATATCTTCTTTATAGTGTCGTCCCCCATCATTTTATTTCCCCCTTGTCTGACAGGTTGTCCAAGGGAAAGGCAGTTGTTGAAGAACGAAAGCTGACACCCACCATCTCCATTCCGACAACTTCCCCCTCCCCTTTGCAGACCCTTGCCCAGTTCCCCCTTTTTTTTTTTTTTTTTTTTTTTTTTGCCTGTGTATAATTGACCCTGCAGCCTGCTGGAGAGCAGGACAGTGGGCTTTCAGGCACAACGCTGCCACTCTCCTCATTTGTCGACAAATTAAGCCACTTTCCTTTTCCTCAAACTCTGTTTCCTTTTATTGGCTGAGGGAAACTGAGGCCGGCGTTTGGTGTCACTGCTGTTGGTTCTGTAAGATGTGGGGTTCAATTAGAAGGGTCCTGGGGTTACCTCTGAGAAAATTTTCAGCAGAGTTCCCCTTTCAGTGGCACGCGGTAAGTTTTCCCAGGAGACAAAGGAGTTTACACAGATACAGGTAGGCAATGGTTACATTTTTAAGACAGGTTTATTAGGAAAAGGAGAAAAAGAAAGAGGCACCTGCACAGTCACAGGTGGGCAGGAGAACTGCAGCTGCTGCTTTGCAAAGGAAAAAGGTTTGTGAAAAGAAACACCTGCATAGTTACAGATGGGCTGGAGAGTGGCCTCTTGCCAGTAGGAAATTGTACTGATAGATTGTTCCTCTTTTGGGAAGGGGTTCATTCCTTTGTGGAATTGTTATCTGTTGTTAAATTATTTCTAGGGTGTGACTAGGTTGATTTGTAAGGACTGGGGAGTGGCCCTCCATCTCCATATCCCCAGTGGTCTGCGCCTCCAGATACTCTCTATGGTACCCTGATACTTGCTGCATTCATTGGCACTGAAGGATTTTTCATTTCTATTGCTGGTTTAACTGTGTTCATCATTTCTACCTCATCACTAGTTTCTGGTCTTTCAATGCCTCCATCATTATGACATGGATCTATTAACATCCCAAGCATCTTGTAGAATATCTGGACAGTCATCATCGAGTTTGTGAATATGAAATTGTCTTCATTAGGGCCTGTATTGTAGGCCACCCTGTAAAGTGGGTGAAGTTGAAGCCAGCTTCCTGCCTCCCCAGCAACCTGGAACTGATTTCCTCCACCCTCCCTTTCGAGTGAACAGAATGCTGTTTGTGTCGAACACAGTCCCACACTCACTGCTGAGATACAAAGTCAGTTGTGGTTTCAGGCCCCTCCTGCTCCCTCAGCCAGGAGACTTCCACCTGTCCCCTTATCCAGGGCTCACCTTGTTAAAGTATGTTACGGGTCCAATTACGACTGAGGCATAATTCGATGCAATCAGCAAAGCGGTGATTTATTGCTAGGTCGAGCTAGGGTCCCAATTAGCCAGGTGTACCAACGCAGTGGTCCGTAGGCAAAAATGGAGACCCCGAGTACAGAATTGGGTCAGCTTATAAAGGCAATGGAATTCAGCAAGTCCTAGTGAACTTGGCAAGACATCAAGGATGAGGGGGTCATGGAGCAGATGGTCTGTGCTGCTATCTTTAGGAGTTCCTGGAATCCTCGCCCTAGGCAGGGGGCGTTTATCTCAAGGTTGCTGGCCTTGAGACTTTCATGGCTACTGGCGGCCTGGCGCCTTGCTGCCACTAATGTTGGTTTTAACCTTTGTCAGTGGCCAAACATTCTGAACAATTTTTAGCATTCTTACTTTTACAACCTGCCCCAGGAAGTCTCACCCCCTGCACTTCCCACCATCATAATGCCTCCTTTATACTTATGGCCACCACTTAACAAATGAGATGAAGAAGTGTTTCATTATTGTTAAAGTAAGTTACGGGTCCAAGTTATGACAGAGTCAGTCCGATGTAAAAACAAAGCAGTGGTTTATTTCTAGCTCGAGCTAGGGTCCCAATTAGCCTGGAGTACCGACGCAGCGGTCTCGTAGGCAAAAAATGGAGACCCCCATCACAGAGTTGGTGCAGCTTATAAAGGCAGTTACAGATACAAAGGAATTCA